>AWOL01S0002227.1:122900-139146 GCA_000715115.1 Nicotiana otophora
AAATCATCGCAAAATTAAAATAACATTTCTACCAAAAATACTAATATTCTTGAAAAAGATATGTAATGAGGTAAAAAACAAAGTGAAACTATTTTTTTATGTTTTCAAATTTTATGTTCTACTATTAGATTAAAAGTGAAAAATAGGCTAAATCCTATCAAATTAAAAATAAGTAAATATTTTAAAAATACTACTTTTAAAAGTTGCGGGTCAAAAATTACGTGCTTACACCTATAATTCACAAAGAATACGTGGTATATATATATGAGCTATACTTATGATTTATACAACGAGATCTAAAAACTATTATTAGTTATATTAGAAATTATATATATATATATATATATATATATAATATATAATGCATTTCATGTCAGTAGACCTCAGAGGTACTCCGATGTTACATGTTGTATCTTCTTTATCACTTTTTACATTACTGTTCTTATTTATGCTTTCCAGTCTTACATACTCGGCCCTTTATTAGTGCCGACATCTCTTTTTCCTGGGCATGTTGCGATTCATGCCCGCAGGTCCCGGTAGACAGGTTGACGGTCCACCTAGTAGGCTCTCGGCTTAGCGGATGGTGTTGGTGCACTTCACTTGCTCCAGAGTTGCCTATTTGGTCAGTATGCCTTGGAAATGTATTGATTGGTATAGCGGAGCCTAATCACGACCCTTCTGATGTTTATTTACTCTTAGAGGCTTGTAGACATATGTCATGTATATGGATGCGGGTAAGTCCTTGTCGGCATATGTTATGAGTGTACAAATGGTCATGTCGGCCTTATAGGACCATATGTCACATGTATAAGATTGTATATCATGCTTGGTCGTCCTATGTTGATTATTTTCTTATGTTTTATTATGGTTATATCATGACTGCCTTTCCGGCCCATTTACGCACTCAGTTGAGTAAGGCATTGGGTGCCCGGCGTGTCCCTCCGATTTGGGTCTTGACAAAGTTGGTATCAGAGCAAGTCTGTCCTAGGTATGTCTATAAGTCGTGTCTAATAGAGTCTTGTCTATGAGTGTGTTGCGCACATAGGTGGCTGTGGGACATTTAGGATTGTTACATTCCTTTCATTATGTAGATCGTGCGAAAGAGCGGAGTTGTAGGGAATCGAGTCTAACGTATGCATTGATATAGGTTGTACAAAGATATCATTACCCAGAAGAGTTGTGGCTAGTCCGTATGTTAAGAAAGGATTGGGATGGGGTATGAGATGTGCGCCCTCTATTGAGACAGATCTGTCTGAAGACTAAGGTGAGTCACTCCCTGATATAGCCCCAATTCATCTAGTACTAGAGGAGTTGAGGGAGGATCCAACATATTTAACTTTGCGAGTTCCACCACCGACCCTTTCTATGTAACAACATCAATACATGTATTGACGTTATTGGTAACCTCTCGGGATTGGCCTCACTTAAGGGATCCTGATAGTGATAGAGCCCTTGAAGTGTCCAGAAATTCACAACCTAAGAAGTTCAGAGAGTGAGAGCCGTCTATATTTCCAAGAGATGATTTTGATGAAGCTATGGGATGGACTCCGAGGGCCCGGACAGTTGATAATTACCGAGGACTGCTGGGTGGTGGTAGGTTATATATGATTGGATTTGCGCAGTGACTTGCGCGGGATTAGATAAGTAAATCAATATTAGACAACTAAAGAATAAGGTGTCACGACCCAATCTTCCCTCTATGAGCGGTCGCGACGGCACCTAGTCTCTACGACTAGGTAAGCCTAACATTTGCGGAATAACAACGAAAAAGAAAAACATAAATCTAAACCACTAACAGTAACCGAAATGAAATAGTTGATAGAAGTGCCACTCGGCATATACAATAACAACTATCAACAGTACATACAGAGTTTTCCCAGGACCCGGAACATCACAAGTCACAAGCTTCTAAGAATTTACTAAGTGTTATATACATCAATATTTAGAAATAGAAGAAGAAGATGTACATCAGTATTTAGAAGTAAAAGAAGAAGAATTTACTATCTGTTATATACATCAGTATTAAGAAGCAGATGTACCTCGAAGTCTCCGTAGCAGCAGCGGGTGCACCACTAATAACGAGGATGGAACGATCTACCTGGATCTGCACACAAAAGCATGTGCAGAAGAGTAGCATGAGTACACCACAATGGTACCCAGTAAGTGCCAAACCTAACCTCGATCGAGTAGTGACGTGGTCAAGTCAGGTCCAATGGTCAATAATAAATAAGGCATGAAATATACAATATAATAATAATAGGCTAGAATTAAGCAAAAGGAAACACAACAAATGATGGTTTAACACACAGAGCAAACATGCAGAGGGATCTCCCGGGATACCGTCCCGTAGTCCCAAATTAAATATGCAAGGAGAACTCCCGAGGTACCGCCACGTAGTCTCAAAAGTAAACATGCAGAGGGATCTCCCGGGATACCGTCCCGTAGTCCTAAAGTAAATACGCAGCTCAAACAAACGAAGATAACAGGTACAATAAGAAAATCTACCGTTTAGATTAAGTACAAGTCAAGAAAAGAAGACGGAATCCACTAAGCATGCTGCAAAGAGTTCAGATAAGCAATTAAGACACGTAGACATACTATTCTAGAATAAGAAGATAACTACACATGCTAGTATACTAGATTAAGATGAAAATAGGTTATTACTCAGTAAAAATCAGGTTTTTCATCAAATGACCCATGTACTCACTCGTCACCTCGCGTACACAGCACTCACATATCATAACAACACTAAATCCTAAGGGGATTTCCTCCACACAAGATTAGGCAAGCCACTTACCTTGAATTAAGCTTAATCAATCGGTAGCACTGCTCTTTGCACGAATATTTGATTCCAAATTTCCCAAATCTAGCCAAAATAAATTATGTGCCATAAATATATCTATAAGGAACTAATCTAATAAATGAAATCTAAGATAAAGCAAGAAATTAGGAAATCGACCCCAAAAGTCTCCCAGGGCCCACGTCTCAGAATCGGATAAAAATACAAAATACGAACACCCATTCACTCACGAGTCCAACCATATAATGATTACTCGAATCCGACTTCAAATCGCCTTTCAAAACTCATAATTTTAGTTGAAAAACTTCTTCTCATTTCCCCCCAATTTTCAACCACAAATCCTAAATTAAAGATGGAATTAATGATAGATTAGAGGGATATAACCAAAATGAAGTGTAGAATTATTACCCAATCGATGCCTCTGAAAATCCCTTGAAATATCGTCCAAATCCGAGCTCTCAAACTCGAGTTTTGACAAAAATGGCCTTTCCTTCAAATATCATTTTTGAAATGATATAATCTACCCCAGGCATTTCTTTCTTCGCGAACGCGGCCACACCCTCGCATTCGCGAAGCACAAATTTTCCTTCAGTCCAAAACCTTCATCGGGAACGCGAGATCCCATTCACGAGCGCGGAAGCATACATTGCCTGACCCTATGCGAATGCGGGACACTCATCGTGAATGCGTAGGCTACATGCCTAGAGTTCCATCTGACCCTTTCCTCTAAGCGAATGTGATGGCCAACTCGCAAACGCGTAGGCTAACTGATCCAAATCTTCGCGAATGCGGGAACCACATCGGGAATGCGAAGAACAACTCAGTTGGACCCTTGGACGCCTTAAGCAAACGCGAGACCTCTCTCGCGAACGCGGTGAAGGAAACCTGCAACTTTGACACCAGAGTTTTCTGCAATTCTAACAAGTCCAAAAACAATCCGTTAAGTATCCGAAACACACCCGAGTCCCTCGGGACCTCAACCAAACATACCAACTAGTCCTAATACACCTTACAAACTTAGTCAAGCCCTCAAATCACATCAAACAATGCTAAAATCATGAATCACCCTCCGATTCAAACGTATTGAACTTGAAACTTTTAATTTCTACAACCGATGCCAAAACCTATCGAACCACGACCGATTGGCCTCAAAATTTTCACACAAGTCATATTCAACATTATGGAACTACTCCAACTTCCGGAATCGGAATCCTACCCCAATATAAAAGATTTCACTACCGGTCAAAATCTCCAAAAATTCGACTTTCGCCATTTCTAGCCTAAATATGCTACAGACCTCCAAAACACAATCCGAACGCGCCCCTAGTTCTCAAAATCATCCAACGGAGCTAAGGGAACCGACGAAACTCCATTCCAGAGTCGCCTTCACATAGTTTCGACTACGATCAAAATCCTAAGACTTAAGCATATGTTTAGGCACTAGTGTCCCAAAAACACTTTGAAACCATAACCAACACCTCCCGGCAAGGCACATAAGCAGAAAACAATAGGGGGGAAGCAGTAAACAGGGGATCGGGGCTATAACTCTCAAAATGACCGGCCAGGTCATCACATAAGGCATGTTAGAGTACGAGAAGTCGTCAATTAAGGATGTTTTGTTGAAATAACTTTGAAAGAAACAAGAAGTGGAATGTTGTGTGAAACCAAATAGATCAATATGAGTGAATAGGGAAGTCTATTAAGGGAGATAAGTTAAAGTATGTGAGTACAATAAAATTTGTAGGCAAGTGAGCTCTAAGGTTATAAAGCAATATGGTGCCCGTTTTCATTTAAGGTAGATTAGTAATTTTAATGGGGATTATTGGAAGGTCAATTTAACCATACAGATGCGAGGTGCTGATATCGGAGGATGACTTAGGATGAACTAGAAATAAGGTACCGATTAGGGACTCAAAGGACTCTCACACTAGATAACATTCCAATGATAGAAAGAGTGAATAAGCAGAAAGAAGGAAGTGTCTTAACATACTTGTATCATCTCTTCCTTATTCCTCAACCAAGATCAACACAACTTATTGCGTCTATAACAAGTTAAATGATATTGTCGTCAACATATAATGTCGTGCAATTGTATCTGGCTAGTCATATAGCTTACAGAAAATTGGGCAGCAACTCCCCTATTTATACTGCATTCCAAAGACCAGTAAGAGTCATCAACTTCCCAATAATAACAACAATAACCAACAATAGCAACAACGACAATATAATCCAATATGAGCTTTTCTTATTATCTTAACAATCATATTGAACGGCATGCTCGTTTTTACTAATAAAAAAACCTAAATTGAATCCAACTCTTATTCCATATATTGGTTTACAATCTTCAAAACATCATACTTATATGTACTATATGATTCGTAGTTAACAGTTCAACAAAATGACTTCCAAAACAGCCACATACGCCTAGCGTCCTAACCTTTATCGTCAATCACTTGTGTTTCATGTTTTCTTCTTCAAGAAACATAGTTAACACCTAGAACAACTTAACAATATCAGCCACAACATTATCAAATTGTTTCTCATAATTTCCAGCCACCACAAACCATATATGTGGCTAAAACATAGTCCAACCAAAAAGATAACCATGTCCCATGATCTTTCAAGTGCTATCTTATGGCATTTCGGTCAAATAACTCAACCAACACAAGATTAACCTTAGGAACAATCAAGAAGATGTTATACATACCTTGGAAAACATCTACAACTCGAAACCCCATGTCAACATAGCTCACAATATCCCTCAATCATACCACAACATCATAGAAGCATCATTTTGTAGTGCTTAACACTTTTGATGATGATTTGAGTTGATTTCCCTTGAATTCGGTTCTTGTGATCTTGGGATATGTTAGAAAGGTTTTGGAGAGATTTGGAACGAATATTGGGAGAGAAATGACCCAAAATGAGGTTGAAACATCTTTTAAAGGAAGTAAGGTTGGTGGTCGTCTCAAGTGGGTCCCAACAGGAGCTTATTGCACAGTTTCGCAAAACACGCGAATATCTCTCTACTCTGATGTCGTATTGACGAACGGTATAATGCATTGCAAAATAGACTCGCATATATCAATTTGGGGTAGATCACCCCACAAATCTAAGTACATTGAGAGAAAAGCTCAGTAACATTAGACCTAAATGTTCAGTAGAATAATGAACGTAACTTTCAATAACTTTTAGCGACTTTTGTTTCACAACTCGTAGCTTCAAAATGTAACACGCGACTATCACACGACTAAAATAAATCACAACACTACATTCTCATCATCTTAAGCACCCTAGTCTCACCCCACAAGTATGGGTTATAACATTCCCAACTTGCCGACTTTCGACAAAACTTATTTTCTTCAATTCGATTAGCTTCTTCACCTTCCAACCCTCACGATACTCCTTAGAACTCATTTTAACCCATAATTATCTTTTTAAAGGTCTTTCAATTCTCTGACTCATATTAATTCACTTAAGATGAATTGTACCTTTAAAGTTCGGTGGGAGGGAGGCGACGGGCGCCCGATGCCTTACTCAGTCAAGTACCAACGTGATGTATCTTTCTTATCATACCATCATACGTAAATGGGTCTAAAATCATTCATGGGATAACAGAATAAAACATAAGGGAATATTTGACATAGGATGACCCAACATGATATACAAACTTATACATGTGACATACGTGCCTTTAAGGTCGACATTACCATTTGTACAGTCGTAACATATGCCGAAAAGGACTTACCAACATCCATATACATGACATCTGTCTATAGCCTCTAAGAGTACATAAACGTCATAAGGGTCGAGACAGGGCCACTCTATATCAATTAGTACATGTCCAAGGCATACTGACCAAACGAGCAACTCCGGAGCAAATGGAGCACGACAAGACTTTCCGCTGAGCTGATAGCCTACTAGGAGGACCGTCAACCTATCTATCGAGATCTTCGGGCGTGAAACACAGTATCCCCAGGCAAAAGTGACATCAATATCAATAAAGTACCAAGTATGTAAAGCTGAAAATCATAAATAAGAATAGTAATGTAAAGAGGGATTGAGAAGACACAACCTGTAACATCCGAGTACCTCTGAGGGTGACTAACATTAACGTGAAATGCATGATATATATATAATAGGTTCAGTAATATATATATATATATATATATATATATATATATATATATATATATATATATATATATTACTGAACCTATTATGGATGGGTACGATATGATGATGATGATGCCCACAGGGGCGAATATTTTTAAAAGCTTATGTGTATGTCGGTAAAAACAAACCCAGCCATCATTAGGATCGGTAGAATCGTACCCGGCCATGTGGATCTCAGTAAATCCAACCGATCAGTGGTTGCACAGTAGGTGTCGTACACGACCAACTATCGTGCAGCTCAGTAGAGAAATAGAAACATATATATAATGCATGATGGACTCATAGAATCACATTCCAAGCCTTTCGGAACGACGTAGGGTCGTTGCACCTTCGATTAACGTTATGGACATCCATACCATCAATATGGACCTCAATAGAATTCAAGGATTATACATACATTCTTAGAATAACTTTATAAGAAAATAGCAACATGGACATCCTTTGTTGCTTGGAATAGATTCGTTAAGAAATAGCGTATCGTTTTTGTTCATTTCACTTTAGCTCATGCCAAAAGAAAAAAGGAAGTGCCTTAACATACCTATATGATCTCCTCCTTATTCATCAACCAAGTTCAACACAACTTCTTGTGCCTATAACAAGTGAAATAATATTGTCGTCAACATATAATGCCGTGCCATATTATTTGGTTAGTCGTATAGGTTATGGAAAATTAGGCAGTAACTCCCCTATTTTTACGACATCCCAAAGACTATTAATGGTCATCTTACTAATATATACTATGTGATTCTTAGTTAAAACATCCACAAATGACTTCCAAAACAACCTCATACGCCTAGCACCCTAACCTTTATCTTCAATCACTTGTGTTTCATGTTTTCTTCTTAAATAAACTTAGTTAACACAGAGAAAAGCTTAACAACAGCAGCCACAACATTATCAAATTATTAATCACAATTGCCAGCCACCACAAACCATATATGTGGCCAAAAACTAGTCCAACAAAAATGATAACTGTGTCCCATGTTCTTTCAAGTGCTATCTTATGGGTTTTCACTCAAATAATACAACCAACACAAGATTAACCTTAGGAACAATCAAGAAGATGTTATATACCTTGGACAACAGCTACTACTCGAAACCCCATCTCAACTTAGATCACAATATCCCTCAATCACACCATTATATCTTAAGCACCCTAGTCTCACCCCACAAGTACGGGTTATAACATTCCCAATTTGCCGACTTTCGACAAAACTTATTTTCTTCAATTCGATTAGCTTCTTAACCTTCCAACCCTCATGATACTCCTTAGAACTCATTTTAACCCATCATTATATTTATAAATGTCCTTCAATTATCTGACTCATATTAATTCACTCAAGATGAATTGTACCTTTAAAGTTCGGTGGGAGGGAGGCGACGGGCGCCCGATGCCTTACTTAGTCGGGTAGAAACGTGATGTATCTTTTTTATCATACCATCATACGTAAATGGGTCTAAAAGTCAGTCATGGGATAACATAATAAAACATAAGGAAATATTCGACATAGGATGACCCAACACGTTATACATACTTATACATGTGACATACAGGCGTTTAAGGCCGACATTAACATTTGTACACTCGTAATATATGCCGACAAGGACTTACCAACATCCATATACATGACAACTGTCTATAGCCTCTAAGAGTACATAAATATCATAAGGGTCGGGACAGAGCCCCTCCATAGCAATTAGTACATGTCCAAGGCATACTGACCAAACGAGCAATTACGGAGCAAATGGAGTACGACAACACCTTCCGCTGAGCTGATAGCCTACTAGGAGGATCGTCAACCTTTCTATCATGATCTTTGGGCATGACACACAACATCCCCAGGCAAAGGTGACATCAATATCAATAAAGTACCGAGTATGTAAGGTTGGAAATCATAAATAAGAATAGTAATGTAAAGAGAGATAGAGAAAACACAACCGTAACATCTGAGTACCTCTGATGGTGACTAACATGAAATGCATATATATATATTACTGAGCCTATTACGGTCGGGTACGATATGATGATGATGATGCCCACAGGGGCGAATGTTTTTAAAAGATTATGTGTATGTGTGTGTATATACACACACATACACATAATCTTTTAAAAATATTTTCCCCTGTGGGCATCATCATCATCATATCGTACCTGGCCGTAATAGGCTCGGTAAAAACAAACCCAGCCATCATTAGGCTCGGTAGAATCGTACCCGGCCATGTGGACCTCAGTAAAATCCAACCGATCAGTGGTTGCACAGTAGGTGTCGTACACGACCGACTATCGTGCAGCTCGGTAGAGAAAAATAGAAACATATATATAATGCATGATGGACTCATAGAATCACTTTCCAAGCCTTTCGGAATGACGTAGGGTGGTTGCACCTTCGATTAATGTTATGGACATCCATACCATCAATATGAATCTCAATAGAATTCAAGAATTATAAACGCATGCTTAGAATAACTTTATAAGAAAAGAGCAACATGGACATCCGTTGTTGCTTGGAATAGATTCTTTAAGAAATAGCGTATCGTTTATGTTCATTTCACTTTAGCTCATGCCAAAAGAAAAAAGGAAGTGCCTTAACATACCTGTATGATCTCCTCCTTATTCATCAACCAAGCTCAACACAACTTCTTGTGTCTATAATAAGTGAAATAATATTGTCGTCAACATATAATGTCGTGCCATATTATTTAGCTAGTCGTATAGGTTATGGAAAATTGGGCAGTAACTCCCCTATTTTTACGACATTCCAAAGACCATTAATGGTCATCATACTAATATATACTATGTGATTCTTAGTTAAGACATCCACAAATGACTTCCAAAACAGCCTCATACGCCTAGCACCCTAACTTTTATCTTCAATCACTTGTGTTTCATGTTTTCTTCTTAAATAAACTTAGTTAACACATAGAAAAGCTTAACAACAACAGCCACAACATTATCAAATTGTTTATCACAATTTCCAGCCACCATAAATCATATATGTGGCCAATCACTAGTCCAACAAAAATGATAACCATGTCCCATGTTCTTTCAAGTGCTATATTATGGGTTTTCACTCAAACAATACAACCAACACAAGATTAACCTTAGGAACAATCAAGAAGATATTATATACCTTGGACAACAGCTACTACTCGAAACCCCATCTCAACTTAGATCACAATATCCCTCAATCACACCACTATATCATAGAAGCATTCTCTTATAGTCTCTAACACTTTTGATGATGATTTGAGTTGATTTCCCTTGAGTTTGGTTCTTGGGATATGTTAGAGAGGTTTTGGAGAGATTTTGGACCAAGTTTGGGAGAGAAATGACCAATAATGAGGCTGAAACATCTTTTAAAAGAAGTAAGGTCGATGGCTGTCTCAAGTAGGTCCCAACAGGAGATGCTTGTGCAGTCTCGTGAAAATGCGAGTATCTCTATACTCTGACATAGTATCGATGAACCGTTTAATGCGTTGTAAAATAGACTCGTATATATTCAATTTGGTGTGTAGATCACCCTGTAAAATCAAGAACATTGAGAGAAAATCTCAGTAATATTAGACCTAAAGTTTCAGTAAATTAGTGAACATAACTTGCGACAACTTTTGTCGACTTTTTTTTCATAACTCGCTTGGCTTCAAAACATAATACACGACTATCACACTAATAAAATAACTCATAACATTACCTTCTTATTATCTTAAGCACCGTAGTCTCACCCCACAAGTACGGGTTATAACATTTTCAACTTGTCGACTTTCGACAAAACTTATTTTCTTCAATTCGATTAGCTTCTTAACCTTCCAACCCTCACGATACTCCTTAGAACTCATTTTAACCCATCATTATCTTTGTAAATGTCCTTCAATTCTATGACTTATATTAATTCACTCAAGATGAATTGTACCTTTAAAGTTCGGTGGGAGGGAGGCAACGGGCGCCCGATGCCTTACTCAGTCGGGTACGAACGTGACATATCTTTCTTATCATACCATCATATGTAAATGGGTCTAAAAGTCAGTCATGGGATAACATAATAAAACATAAGGGAATATTCGACATAGGATGAGCCAACATGATATACAAACTTATACATGCGACATACCATTTGTACACTCGCAATATATGCCGACAAGGACTTAACAACATCCATATACATGACTTCTGTCTATAACCTCTAAGAGTACATAAATGTCATAAGGGTCGGGACAGGGCCCCTCCATATCAATCAGTACATGTCCAAGGCATACTGACCAAACGAGTAACTTCGGAGCAAATGGAGTACGACAACACCTTCTGCTGAGCTGATAGCCTACTAGGAGGACTGTCTACCTATCTATCAGGATCTTCGGGCATGACACACAGCATCCCCAGGCAAAAGTGACATCAATATCAATAAAGTACCGAGTATGTAAGGTTGGAAATCATAAATAAGAATAGTAATGTAAAGAGAGATAGAGAAGACAAAACCCGTAACATCTGTGTACCTCTGAGGGTGACTAACATGAAATGCACATATATATATATTACTGAGCCTATTACTGTCGGGTACGATATGATGATGATGATGATGCCCACATGGGTGAATGTTTTTAAAAGATTATATGTATGTGTGTGTGTATATACACACACATAGACATAATCATTTAAAAACATTCTCCTCTGTGGAAATGATCATCATCATATCGTACCCGACCGTAATAGGCTCGGTAAAAACAAACCCGGCCATCATTAGGCTCGGTAGAATCGTACCGGGCCATGTGGATCTCAGTAAAATCCAACCGATCAGTGGTTGTACAGTAGGTGTCGTACACAGCCGACTATCGTGCAACTCGTTAGAGAAAAATAGAAACATATATATAATGCATAATGGACTCATGGAATCACATTCTAAACCTTTCAGAATGACGTAGGGTCGTTACACCTTCGATTAACGTTATGGACATCCATACCATCAATATAGACCTCAATAGAATTGAAGGATTATACATACATGCTTAGAATAACTTTATAAGAAAAGAGCAACATGGACATCCTTTGTTGCTTGGAATAGATTTGTTAAGCAATAGCATATAGTTTATGTTCATTTCACTTTAGCTCATGCCAAAAGAAAAAAGGAAGTGCCTTAACATACCTGTATTATCTCCTCCTTATTCATCAACCAAGCCCAACACAACTTCTTGTGTCTATAACAAGTGAAATAATATTATCGTCGGCATATAATGTCGTGCCATATTATTTGGCTAGTCGTATAGGTTATGGAAAATTGGGCAGTAACTCCCCTATTTTTACGACATCCCAAAGACCATTAATGGTTAACATACTCATATATACTATGTGATTCTTAGTTAAAACATCCACAAATGACTTCCAAAATAGCCTCATACGCCTATCACCCTAACCTTTATCTTCAATTACTTGTGTTTCATGTTTTCTTCTTAAATAAACTTAGTTAACACATAGAAAAACTTAACAACAGCAGCCACAACATTATCAAATTGTTTATCACAATTTCCAGCCACCACAAACCATATATGTGGCCAAAAACTAGTCCAATAAAAATGATAACCATGTCTCATGTTCTTTCAAGTGCTATCTTATGGGTTTTCACTCAAACAACACAACCAACACAAGATTAACCTTAGAAACAATCAAAAAGATGTTATATACCTTGGACATCAGCTACTACTCTAAGCCCCATCTCAACTTAGCTCACAATATCCCTTAATCACACCACAATATCATAGAAGCAGTCTCTTATAGTCTTTAACACTTTTGATGATGATTTGAGTTGATTTCTCTTGAGTTTGGTTCTTGGGATCTTGGGATATGTTAGAGAGGGTTTTGGAGAGATTTTGGACCAATTTTGGGAGAGAAATGACCCAAAATAAGGCTGAAACATCTTTTAAAAGAAGTAAGGTCGGTGGCTGTCTCAAGTGGGTCCCAACAGGAGATGCTTGTGCAGTCTCGTAAAAATGCGAGTATCTTTATACTCTGACATCGTATCGATGAACAGTTTAATGCGTTGTAAACTAGACTCGTATATATTCAATTTTGTGTGTAGATCACCCTGTAAAATCAAGTACAATAAGAGAAATCTAATATTAAAACTAAAGTTTCAGTAAATTGGTGAACATAACTTGCGACAACTTTTGTCGAATTTTGTTTCATAACTCGCTTGGCTTCAAAACATAATACACGACTATCACATGAATAAAATAACTCATAACATTACCTTCTTATTATCTTAAGCACCCTAGTATCACCCCACAAGTACGGGTTAAAACATTTCCATGTTGTCGACTTTCGACGAAACTTATTTTCTTCGATTCGATTAGCTTCTTAACCTTCTAACCCTCATAATACTCCTTAAAACTTGTTTTAACCCATCATTATCTTTGTAAAGGTCCTAAATTCTCTGAATCATATTGATTCACTTAAGATAAATTTTAGCTTGAAAGTACGGGGTGTAACACCCTTCCCCATTTTGGAACATTCGTCCTCGAATATAAAGGAGTCTTAGACGAGAAACTAGCTCTTACGGATTTTATAGAAATTTTGATAATGTCTCCTCTACAAATAGGACTAACCCATACCTTGTCCAAATAATTCTGCTCATAAAACAATTATAATGCTTCGATTCTGAATATCATTTAATCATAAAATGAGTATTGATCGAAATCACATAACACGGGATAAGAAAACATATGATCGAGCTACAGTCGTCAAGAATCTTATATTTGGAATAATTGAGGGTACATAGAATTTGCCTCTTCTATGGGTTCCCAATTCTTACCTTCGATGTTCCTATTCCTCCACGATATCTTTACGGAAGTTACTTTCTTGGTCCGTAAAAGCTGATCTAAAATAGCAAATAAAACTTCTTTGTAAGACAGGTTCTCTGTAATCTGAACCTCATGTGCTTCTGCAGCATATATTCCTGATTTATTTATAACTACTATACTCTTCTCATAAGATCGATCCTTTATTACTTGTATATAATTTAATGCAATTCTTCAATATCAGAACATGATAACCGGGTGAACGGATCCTAATTCTGAGGGAAAATTCACTTTAGTCCTTTCTTTGGGTAGTTTGGATGTGGCTTTATAGATGTCTTGATTATCCTGTCCCGTTAAGTTATTATTCTCTTCATGAGTGAAGTTTTCAAAAAGTCCTCATTATCAACTCGAGATTTCCTTAAGTCCTGTCATCGCATTTTGGGGTTCGATCTATGATGCTTCTAAGCACAAACACTCTTGAAATAAGGTGACTTTTCTATAAAGTTAGATTTCATCTTAAGTGAATTAATATGAGTCATAGAATTGAAGGGCCTTTACAAAGATAATGATGGGTTAAAACATGTTTTAAGGAGATCTTGAGGGTTGGAAGGGTAAGAAGCTAATCGAATTGAAGAAAATAAGTTTTCGTCGAAAGTCGGCAAGTTGGGAATGTTATAACCCATACTTGTAGGGTGAAACTAGGGTGATTAAGATGATAAGAAGGTAGTTTTAGGAGATATTTTAGTCATGTTTTCTGTTTTGAAGCCAAGCGAGTTATGAAACAAAAGTAGAAAAAAGTTATTGCAAGTTACGTTCATTATTCTACTAAACGTTTAGGTCTAATGTTACTGGGATTTATGGGGTGATATACCACACAAAATTGAATATATGAAAATCTAGTTTCCAATGCATTAAACCATTTGTCGATACGACGTCGGAGTAGAAAGATATTCGTGTCTTCGCGAGACTGTGCCACGAAGCTCCTATTGGGACCCATTTGAGACGACCACCGACCTTAGTTCTTTTAAAAGATGTTTCATCCTCATTCCTGGTCATTTATCACCCAAAATCTGTCCAAAATCTCTCCAAAACCCTCCCTAACATACCCCAAGATCACAAGAGCCAAACTCTAGGGAAATCAACTCAAATCATCATCAAAAGTGTTAAACACTGCAAGAGGATGCTTATATGATGTTGTGGCGTGATTGAGGGCTATTGTGAGCTAGGGTGTCACGGGGTTTCGAGTTGTAGTTGCTCTCCAAGGTATTTATAACATCTTCTTGATTGCTCCTAAGGTTAATCTGTGTTGGATGTGTTGTTTGAGTGAAATACCATAAGATAGCACTTGAAAGAACATGGGACATGGTTATCTTTTGGTTGGACTATTGTTTGTCCATATATATGGTTTGTGGCGGCTAGAAGTTATGATAAATAATTTGACAATGTTGTGGTTGTTATTGTTAATCCTTTCTAGGTGTTAACTATGTTTATTGAAGAAGAAAACATCAAACACAAGTGATTGACAATACAAGTTAGGGCGCTAGGCATATGGGGCTATTTTAGAAGTCATTTTGTTGATGTTTCAAACTAGGAATCATAAAGTACATATAAGCATGATGTTCTGAAGGTTGTGGACCAATCTATGGAATACGAGTAGGATTCAATTTATGTTTAGTTATTGGTAAAAACGAGATTGTCGCTAAATATGATTGTTAAGATAATTGGAGAATCTCATATTAGATTATATTATTGTTGTTGTTATTGTTGTTTGTATTGGGTTGTTGATGACTCTTAGTGGTCTTTGGGATGTAGTAAAAACAGGGGAGTTGCCGCCCAATTTTCTGTAAGCTATATGACTAGCTAAATACAATTGTACGATATTGTATGTTGACGACAATACCATTTCACTTGTTATAGATGCAAGAAGTAGTGTTGAGCTTTGTTGAGGAATAACGAAGAGATGACACATGTATATTAAGGCACTTCATTCTTTCTTTTGGAATGATCTAAAGTGAAATGTACGTAAATGATACGCTAATTTCATAATGGATCTACTCCTGGAAACTAAGGTTTTCCGTGTTGTTCATTCCTTATAAAGTTATTTTAAGCATATATGATCCTTGAATCCTATTGAGGTTCATATTGATTGTATGGATGTCCTTAATCTTAATCGAAGGTGCAACGACCTTACGTCACTCCGAAAATATTAGAACATGGTTCCATGTCCAGCATACATTATATATATGTATCTATTTTACTCTACCGAGCCGCGCTATAGTCGGCCGGGTACGACACCTACTATGAAACCACTGATCAGATGGGTTTTACCGAGCTCCACGTTGCCAGGTACAATTCTACCAAGCCTAATAATGGCCGAGTAGATTATTACCGAGCCTATTACGACCTGGTAAAATATGATGATGATGATGATGATGCCCACAGAGGCAAATGTTTTTAAAATACATATATATATATATATATATA
>AWOL01S0002227.1:139575-191935 GCA_000715115.1 Nicotiana otophora
CATCTTTAAAATAAAAAATAAATATGTCCTCACCCAAATCGGGCACCTAGTGTCTTACTCAACTAAGTACCCACGTAACGTATCTTTCTTATCATACCATCATACGTAAATGGGCCGGAAAGGTAGTCATGAGAAAACAAGAATAAACATAAGGAAATAATTGACATAGGATGACCCAACATGATATACAAACTTATACATGTGACATACGGGCCTATAAGGCCGACATGACCATTTGTACACTCAAAACATATGCTAACAAGGACTTACCATCATACATACACATGAAATCAGCCTACAAGACTCTAAGAGTACATAAACGTCTAAGGGTCAGGATAGGGCCCCACCATACAAATCAATACATGTCCAAGACATACTGACCAAATAGGTAACTTCAGAGCAAATGGAGTGCACCAACACCTTTCGCTGAGCTGATAGCCTATTAGGAGGACCGTCAATCTGTCTATCGGGACCTGTGGGCATGAAACGCAGCATGCCCAGGCAAAAGGGATGTCAATCCGAATAAAGTACTGAGTATGGAAGACTGGAAAGCATAAATAAGAACAGTAATGTAAAGAGAGATAGAGAAGGTATAATATGTAACATATGATTACCTTTGATGGCTACTGACATGAAATGCATGATACATACATACATATATATATATATATATGTATGTATGTATCATGCATTTCATGTCAGTAGCCATCAAAGGTAATCATATGTTACATATTATACCTTCTCTATCTCTCTTTACATTACTGTTCTTATTTATGCTTTCCAGTCTTCCATACTCAGTACTTTATTCGGATTGACATCCCTTTTGCCTGGGCATGCTGCGTTTCATGCCCACAGGTCCCGATAGACAGATTGACGGTCCTCCTAATAGGCTATCAGCTCAGCGAAAGGTGTTGGTGCACTCCATTTGCTCTGAAGTTACCTATTTGGTCAGTATGTCTTGGACATGTATTGATTTGTATGGTGGGGCCCTATCCTGACCCTTAGACGTTTATGTACTCTTAGAGTCTTGTAGGCTGATTTCATGTGTATGTATGATGGTAAGTCCTTGTTAGCATATGTTTTGAGTGTACAAATGGTCATGTCGGCCTTATAGGCCCGTATGTCACATGTATAAGTTTGTATATCATGTTGGGTCATCCTATGTCAATTATTTCCTTATGTTTATTCTTGTTTTCTCATGACTACCTTTCCGGCCCATTTACGTATGATGGTATGATAAGAAAGATACGTTACGTGGGTACTTAGTTGAGTAAGACACTAGGTGCCCGATTTGGGTGAGGACATATTTATTTTTTATTTTAAAGATGTTGGGAAGTTTGAAAGTTGAGTTTATTATCATCGCACTATAATTGAAGTGATATTGCTTTCTGCCTTGCATTGTTAACCCGAATTTGTATTGTTGCTTGGTGAGGAAGAGAGAAAAGTGCGAAGGGTGTTTCCATTATTTGCATTCATTATTATCTATTGATAGGTTGAGAGGATTAAAGCATGAAGGGTGATGTCGTGCACTTGATTGCTTATCATCATTTCTCATATTATGGGAGGTTGAGAGTGAAATCATGAAGGTTGATCGTGTGTCATTTAATAATGATATTACATGGTGAGGACGAGAGTAAAAGCACGAAGGGTGATGTCGTGCCATTGTTATTGCATTGCCTTATTTGATTCTCGGATTGGTGATTTACTTGGTTACATTGTTGCTTATATCGGAAGATGTTATTTGGTGATTTCGTACTTACCGTTCTTATCATATTCCCTCTTTAGCATGTCCCTTCCCAGTTAATGTTATAATTACCCTACATGTTATTTTGTTACTTTGTGAATATACTCGTACAAGTTTCAAGTAGGCGTCTTGTCATAATCTCATCACTACCTCGTCGAGGTTAGACTCGACACTTACAAAGTACATTGGGTCGGATGTACTCATGCTACACGTCTGAACTTCCTATGCGGAGACTGGTGTTGATCCTAGTAGTGTCTAGGAGTATTCTGATCGGATTCAGCTACATTTAGAGACTTGAGGTATAGTTGCATTGCGTTCGTAGCCCACGAGTCTCCTTTTTTGTCAATTTTTACTGTTTATCTAGTCTCAAAGTGTTGTACCATATTTCAGACCATATGTGTAGTATTCTAATTGCTCACGTATTCGAGACTCCGGATTCTAGGATATGTTTGGAGATCGTCATTGGTATTTTATTATTTCGTTTTAGATTGTTGATGTTTTATTTTAAATTGTTAAACCTGGATGAATAACTTAGCTAACATTGTCTTTCCTAGAATGTGAAATGTTAGACACCATCACGGTCCCGAGGGTGGGATTCCGAGTCGTGACAATACCAAGCCTTACTGTCACGATCCAAAACCAAACTGGCATGATAGTGCCTATCGTGGAACTCAGCAAGCCAACTTCTCACCCATTTCAACACCATAAAAGCTTTGAAAAATATGGAAGCAGTTAATATTTGAGGAAAACCATTTAAAAGCAGAATAAAATTCGCAAATCAATACAAATCTCTCCCAAACCCTGGGTGTCACCGAGTACATGAGCATCTATACAGGGATATAGTCTAATACAATGTCTAAAGAATAAGAACTTAAACATAAATAAAGATAAGGAAGAAGAGTCAAGGTCTGTGAATGCCATGTATCTACCTCGATAATCTCCAAAGATCCTGACTCCACAACGTAGCAGTCGCCGTGATCGGAAGCACCTGGATCTGCACACGAGGTGCAGGGTGTAGCGTGAGTACAACCAACTCAATAAGTAACAAATCCAACCTTTAGACTAAAAGTAGTGACGAACTCAACCGATACAGTTCGATATAGATATAATAATGCAGAAACGTAGACATGCTTTCAAGTTCAGCAGTTAAACTCAATACAGTAAGGTAGATCAATTTCTGAATAATATGAAGAATATAACTTCTCTGCTTCTACATGTCAATGCACATTCTGCATGTGATGCATCATGCTGAAAGCCTCGTGTGCTTACACTCTCGAAATACTCAATCACTCGGTAATGTATATGGCTGATCTGGCCTAGAGAAGTTCCATCCCGGAATATATACATCAACTAACCATCAGTCACCCAGTACTGGGTAGGGCCAATCCAGCCCGTGGGGAAGATCTATCCTCAGGTATAAATGCTTCGGACAAGATCCATATCCAGGGAAGATCCATCCCTCAATATAAATCAATCGCGCTCACTAGGGGTATGTGCATACTCTAGAGGGGATCCTTCAGCCCAAGCTTTATCATAAATCAGTAAAGCCCGCTGCGGCATGCAGCCCGATCCCATAAATGTCACTCATAATCAGGCCCTCAGCCTCAATCAGTCATCAATCTCTCTAGTATATCCCCCACGGGCTCTCAATGTCATGAAACTAACCCAAAAATGTTGATATGATGTATCAATAGAGACTAAGATATGATATGTAATGAATTAATATGAATGAGTACAATCAATAAGTCAACAGCAAGAAACGACCACTATGGGTCCCAACATTACCAGTATATAGCCTAAACATGATCTGTAGCATGATTGACAGATCAATTACATTATCACATGATAAAAACACGGATATCAACAAGATAAATCCATTATATAGTTCCATGGAATCGACCAGGTGACAATTCTCAAGGTGCGTGCCCACACGCCCGTCACGTGGCATGTGCGTCACCTTAACACCAATCATATAACCCAAAATTTGGGGTTTCGGACCCTCAGAGCCAAGTTTAAAAGTGTTACTTACCTCAATCCGAGCACAACTCGACTCCAACATACCTTTGCCTCACAAATCGGCCTCCATGTCCTACATCTAGCCACAAACAGTACAATACAATCAACACGGGCTAAAGGAATCAATCCTCCCGCTCAGATATCCATTTTGTCGCTACTACAAAACTATGAGACACACAGGAATGCCATGATGAAAGTGCTGAGTGAATCTTATGTACCAAACAACATCACTAGTGGGGGAAATGGACAACATGGTTGGGCAAGTACTGGAGAGCCACACAATCACCTTTCACGAAGATGAGTTACCACTAGAAGGACTAAGTCACAACAGGGCATTGCACATCATAATGCGATTTGAGGATAAGTTCGTCGCCAGGGTCCTAATAGATGGAGGCTCTAGTCTCAACATATGTCCACTGACCACTCTAAAGAGGTTGGTTAAAGGCCTGCATGAGATACGGATGGAAAGCATGAATGTGAAGGCATTCGATGGATCCCAAAGAGCCACAATCGGAAAAATCAACCTCAACCTACAAATAGGCCCAACCTGGTTTGATGTTGAGTTCCAAGTGCTGGATATATCCGCCACCTATAATTTATTGTTGGGACGACCATGGATACACTCTGCTGGGGTAGTATCTTCAACTATGCATCATACTGTGAAGTTTGAATGGAATCACCATGAAGTGATTATCCATGGGGATGGAAGCAACCCCATCTACACCAATCAGATTGTTCCAGTCATTGAGAATAGGAAGAAGCTGGGTGGAGAGATGTAACATCGCATTAAGCACATCAACACAATTGAAAAGGGCAAATGATATAGCAACAAGATATAAAGTATATTACTATGGACAGGGTATGAACCTGGCAAGGGTCTTGGCAAAAACCTCCAAGGTATCACCAGACCAGTACAACCAAAATGTCAGGGTACAACTTTTGGGATCGGATATGAATATACTTGGAAAGAGTACCAAGATTGGTCACCACCATGGAGTGGTCCTTATTATCCACTAGAACGACTAGTACCGTCTCTACAACAGACATTCCAACAAGCAGACGTGATGTGGGGATCTGAGGAAGATGAAGTCTTAGCCGGTATGAGGAAGTTATTTCTGGACGAAGACGATATATATTGCAATGTAATAGTTGAGGAAGGGGAGGAGGAAGACCTTATCATTAAGACCATGAAAAGAGGAACTATTCAAAGAACTGCACTGCTGCACCGTCCCGAGCCCGCCGAATTCCTGGGTAGCTTGGCAGATTAACATCAATTATTTTTAAGCATCTGAGACATTTTCAGTATTTTGTTTTGAAATAATTGCTCGAGTCATCGAGCCACATTTGTTAACATTTTAAAGATTTCAATTAATGCATTGCTATTTTTCGTATTTACTATCATTCTCTATATTTTCTCTCTTTACAGCATTATTATTACCTATCCCGATGAACCTGTGACTGTGACATGTAATGAGACAACAGAACATAAGGATAGTGATTCAGAGGATCTGGAAGCAATACCTGAGTAAATTGTCAGAGACGTGGAAAATTTGGAAAACAAGCCAAAGTCCAATTTGGATGAAACTGAAGTAGTTAATTTAGGGGATTCAGAACTGGTCAAGGAAACACACATAAGCATTCATCTATCACCGTCAGAGAAAGAAGAGTACATCAAATTCCTAAAAGAATATCAAGATATCTTTGCATGGTCCTACGACGACATGACGGGTTTGAGCACATCCATAGTCGCTCACAAGCTACCCACTAATCCTACATGTCCACCGGTTAAACATAAGATCAGAAAGTTCAAGTCGGATATGAGTTTGAAGATAAAAGAGGAGGTCACCAAGTAGATCAAAGCCAAGGTTCTTAGAGTGGTCGAGTACCCGACTTGGTTAGCCAACATTGTTCCAGTTTTGAAGACAGATGGGAAGGTCAAAGTATGTGTTGACTACCAAAATCTAAACAGAACGAGTCCCAACAATGATTTTTCATTGCCTAATATACACATATTGATCGACAATATGCCAAACATGAACTCCAATCCTTTGTAAATTGCTTCACAGGGTACCATCAGATCTGGATGGATGAGGAGGATGCTGAAAAGATAGCCTTCATCACGCCATGGAGAATAAATTATTATAAAATGATGCCATTTGGTCTGAAGAATGCCGGAGCCACCTACATGAGAGCCATACAACTATTTTCCACTACATGATACACAAAAAGATAGAAGTGTATATGGATGATGTTATCATCAAATCCAAGAAGAGCACAGATCACATAGCAGATTTGAGGAAATTCTTTGATCGGCTTAGAAGGTATAATCCGAAACTGAATCCTGCAAAGTGTGCTTTCGGAGTCCCTGCCAAAAAATTATTAGGATTCATCATCAGTAGCAGAGGGATTGAGTTATATCCATCGAAATTCAAAGCAATCCAAGACTTGCCACCTCCGAAGAATAAGAAAGATGCGATGAGATTTTTAGGGCGTCTCAATTACATAAGTCGCTTCATAGCACAATCAACTGTGATATGTGAACCAATCTTCAAGATGCTGAGGAAAGACGTTGCAACAAGTTGAACTGAAGAATGCTAGAAAGCCTTCGACAAAATCAAGGAGTATTTGTCCAAACCGCCCGTTCTGGTCCCACCAGAGCCAGGAAAACCACTGCTGCTTTATTTGTCTATGTTGGACAGAGCTTTTGGTTGCGTTTTGGGACAACATGATGAATTTGGACGAAAGGAGCATGCAATATATTATTTGAGCAAGAAATTTACACCCTACGAAGCATGATACTCTTTGCTAGAACACACCTGTTGTGCTTTGACATTGATAGCTCAGAAGTTGAGGCATTATTTCTGTGCATACACTACATACCTCATATATCGAGGATGGATCCACTAAAATATATCTTTTAGAAGACCATGCCTATGGGTAAGTTAGCAAAATGGAAAATATTGTTGAGTTAGTTCGACATCATCTATGTAACTCAAAAGGCGGTCAAAGGGCAAGCATTGGCGGATCATCTGGTAGAAAATCACGTAGAAGGAAAATACGAACCATTGAAAATGTATTTTCCTAATGAAGAGATGTCATTCGTGGGAGAAAATATCACTGAAGCCTTTAAAGGAGTAGGAATTGGAGTTGTCTTGGTATCAGAAACCGGCCAACATTATCCAGTGTCCGCAAAACTCAGGTTTCCATATACCAACAATATGGCAGAATATGAGGCTTGCATCTTGGGACTCAGGTTGGCCATTGACATGAATGTTCAGGAGTTGCTGGTAATTGGAGATTCCAATTTATTGGTGCATCATGTTTTAGGAGAATGGGCTACAAAGAACATCAAAATATTGTCGTATTTGCATTGTGTAAAAGAGCTGATCAAAAGGTTCACGAAGATAGAATTCAAACATGTCCCGAAGGTTCAAAATGAGTTCCCAGATAAATTGGCCACTCTATCTTCCATGATACAACTTCCATACAAGAATTTCATTGATCCTATTCCAATAGGAATTCATAAGCAGCTAGCTTAATGTGCTCATGTTGAATAAGAGAGAGATGGAAAACCATGGCTCCACGATATCAAGGAATATTTGGCAAAGGGAGAATATCCAAAGCATGCTACCCATAATCAGATGTGCGCACTTCGAAGATCAGCCAATCATTTCTTTCAAAGTGGAGGAATTCTATATGGAAGAACTCCTGACTTGGGATTATTATGGTGTGTTGACACTAGAGAATCTTCCAGATTGCTCGAAGAAATACATGTTGGAACCTGTGAACAACACATGAATGGCTTCACCTTAGCAAAAAGATACTAAGAGAAGGGTATTTCTGGATGACTATGGAAACAGACTGCATCAAGTATGTTTAGAAGTGCCACCAATGCCATATACATGTTGACATGATACGGGTACCACCCAATGAACTCAATGCAACAAGTTCACCTTGGCCATTCTCGGCCTGCGGTATGGATGTCATCGGCCCTATCGAGCCCTCCACTTCGAGTGGGCATAAATTCATTCTAGTGGCCATATACTACTTCAAAAAATGGGCTGAAGCCACATCTTATAAAGTTGTAACTAAGAAGATTGTAGAAGATTTTGTCCGGGATCAGATTGTTTGTCGGTTCGGAGTACCGGAGTCAATCATCACCGACAATGCCGCCTATCTCAACAGCGACCTGATGAAGGCCATGTGTGGAACCTTCAAAATAAAGCATAAGAACTCCATATCATACAAGCCACAAATTAACAGAGCGGTAGAAGCCGCCAATAAGAATATCAAGAAGATATTTAGGAAAATGGTAGATAATTACAAACAATGGCACGAGAAGCTGCCATTCGCTCTGCTTGGATATCGTACCACGGTTCGTAAAACAACTGGGTCAACTCCTTACCTATTGGTTTATGGCACCAAAACAATTATTCGTGCCAAAGTAGAAATCTCTTCTCTAAGAATTATACAAGAAGTCGAGCTCAGCGATGCAGAATGGGTGCAGAGCCGATATGAGCAATTAACTCTCATTGATGGTAATAGAATGAATGCGGTGTGTCACGGTCAACTCTATCAGAACATGATGTGAAGAGCCTTCAACAAAAGGGTCAGATCGGGGAAATTCACACGGGGCCAATTTGTGCTAAAGTGAATCTTCCCATATCAAGATGAAGCCAAGGAGAAGTTTTCACCCAATTGGCAAGGCCCCTATATGGTTCATCGGTACTAACATGAGGAGCACTTATACTTGCAGAAATGGATGGAGACATTTGGCCAAAATCTATCAACTCAGACGCAATCAAGAGATACTATGTTTAGGATCGTTCGCATTGCTTTACTTGATGTAACTGAACTATGCTTGACCTGATTCCCGTTTAAGAGGGGATACGTAGGCAGCCCTGTGGGTTCACTCACATCTAAATAAAATCTTCATTTTCCATGATCAGAAACTGGGCAAGATCGCAAGTTCAGGTCGACATCGTCATGTGTGGAACAACCAAAAGTATTGTCAAAAGTATGCACTTAAACTGCGACAGAATTTTGAGGAGGACCCTCAACATTCTAAGGCAAAGAAGTTGCAATGTCTCTAAATGTATCACAATCACTGGTTCATCTAAATTATTTGATCTCACATACTACAATATATTTCAAACAACTATATGTTTGCAAATAATTTGTCAAATGCATACGTATTTTCGAAAACTTTGTTCCTATGACAGCTAGATGTTACCCAGGGCAACTCAAACAAGACTTTAAGACAAGCAGCAATATTCACAAATAAATATGCACATCAAATCATTACCTTCGTGATGACAAGTAACCCAACGCAAACATATCTAGCAAAGAAATGCTTCACTCTCTCACCTTCGCTCATCGCTTTTCTTGCATAAGGCTAAGCATTGCCTTCCCTTGCATGAGATTAAGCATTGTCTCTTCTCTTGCATGAGGCTAAGCATTGCCTCCATAATAGTATAAGGCTAAGCATTGCCTTTCCCTGCATGAGACTAAGAATTGTCTCTTCTTCTTCTTCCGTGAGGCTAAGCATTGCCTATCTAAACGCATAAGGCTAAGCACCGCCTTTCCCTTTCATGAGACTAAGCATTGTCTCTTCTTTTTGAATGAGGATAAGCATTTCCTCTCTAATTGCATAAGGCAAAGGACTTCCTTTCCCTGCGTGAGACTAAGCATTGTCTCAGTTCTTTGCATGAGACTAAGCATTGTCTCCCTTTCTTGCATGAGACTAAAAACTGTCTCCTCTTCCTATATGAGGCTAACCATTGCCTCCCATCTTACATAAGGCTAAGCACTGCCTTTCCCTGCGTGAGGCTAAGAATTGTCTCCATTCTTTGCATGAGACTAAGCACTGTCTCCTTTCTTCGCATCGGACTAAGCACTGCCTTCATTTCACACAAGACTAAGCTTTGTCTGGTATTGTCCTCGCACATGACTAAGCATCCTATCTTTGCATTTCATAGGATGAAATATCGCCATTTAGTCCGAAGGCATCATCCTCGTAGCTGGGAGGCACCATTCCATGCCTTAAAGATCTATTAAAATTGCACATCATTATTCAAAGGCATCATAGTCCAGAGGCACTATCCTCATTTTTGCAATAACCCATATATATTTGCATGCACCGTGTTTTATGTTATGCAGGTAACTCAGGAGTAACTTCTCTGCAAACAGGAGCAATCTTCGCTCTGGTTTCCATTCACAGTGTTCACATCCTTTGACTACTTCAGAAGAAACCGACAGTGCCTACCTTTCGCTCTATGACCATGCAGACATTTGCCTCATGATAGGCTCGCAACGTTCATTTCACTTTCATGATTCCGCCTACTATACTATCTTGTCCAAAAAGATCCTTTTCGAAACATGTGACCACTCTTATAATAACTTCATCGGTTTCGTTCACCGTTGGATCCAGAACTACACATGGACTAATTCCCGTAATACCAGGGATATGTATGCAACTCAAGAACCAGGGTTCAGCTCCATTTTACAAATCAAATCATCCCCACTCAATTCGGCAAAAATTGCTCATTATTTTCTTTACCCGAGAACTCTTTCATCATTCCCGGGTAAAGAGGGGCAAATAATGATACCCAATTTTGCCCTCACATTTTTCTAAATATTATATATATTTTCTGAATGTCATTTTGCATTATTACTTAATTTACAAGATTTATACAAGCATATTCCATAATTTTCCATAATATTCAGAGATTTTGCTTGCATTAAAATTACTTGAATATTTGCTAATTATTCCCTTAAATTATTTGTAATAACTCAGTCATCCAAATTTACTATTTTACACCCACACATATGTTTTAAAGTATTTTTATATAATTTCATATAATTATATATGTATTTTAGTTATTTATGTAATTTCTTACAGTAATAGCCTATGTTCATACATAAGTGCTCTTTTATTGCATTATTTGCGTCAAAATAGCATTTTATATTTTTATAATGCTAAATTATTATTTTCAATCATTTCACTGCATAAATAATATTTTTATTTATCTATTAACCACTTTATAATTTTTGTTTTTATAAGTTTTGTGTATTTAAATAGTAGCCCAGTTTTAAGACAATTTTCGGACCAAAATTGGCTTAGTTGCCTATCCCAATAACCCCAAGCCCAAACCAGACAACCCCTCCAATTAGCCCGGTCGGTACTTGCTCAAATGACCCGCCCGTTCCCTTTTTCGATCCTGGCCGTTGATCTCAAATGAACAAAGACCCATAATAAATCCCTACCTTCCCTAATATCCCATCACCCTAAACCCTAATCACATTCCCACACCCCCAGCCGCCTCCGTATCCTTTCACTCCTATACCAAACCCTAAACGCCTCCTCCCAAATTCACTCAAATCCCAGCTAAATCATGAAATTCTTTCATGATCTGCTTACCTTATTTGTACAATCTCATTATCATTTATTTGTTCGTGGTATTACTTAGTACTTGCCTGATTTTGGAAAGTATTACCTCTCCGAATCGAGTGAAATGGTCCTCAACCTACAAGATTCAAACAATAATCCGTCAGTAGACACTCTCAACAAGGTCGTATGGGTTCGATTCACCAAGTTTCTTGGCTAATTGTGACCATTTGGCAAACTAGTGTTTGTCCGATTTTTACCAATTTTGATTTGGAATAGGCTATGCATGTGACTTTCCTTGTTCCTAATTAAACTTGATTGATCTTCTTTCCTTATTTGTGTTTGAATAATTATTTTCCATGTTTACTTGTTCGATTTCTACACTATATAAATCCCTCCCTATTCCCCTTCTACATACCTTCTGGATTCACTGGATTCACAAAGAAAAAAAAAGCTATTGCTCTTATTCTCTCACTCTCTTGTTCTATATTTTGGCTCTTGGCCGAATGAAAGCCAAGGCCACCGGAATTCCACCATTCGACCTCTTTCAGTATGAGAACTTGCCAGGGTTCATTTGAAGCCCTTGGGAACTCTGATGCACTGAGAAATTTGGGGTTTCTGTTGTTCTCTGCGTGTTACTTATAAGCAAGTTGTTAGCTCTTAATCCCTACCTTATTAGCTCGTTAATGCTGCAAATTGGTGAGTAATGAGACTCTTACAATTTTACTCTTTTTATTTGTATTCATGTTTGTGAATCAATATGATGTTGTTTGCCTCTGCTCATGCTTATATTTGTTCTCAATATCCTGTACCCCCTATTTTATATCTGAAGTTACTTGGATTCTGTATTTTGGTGCATGCCTATTTTATGTGTGTAACTAGAATGATTCCCTTAAGCCTGCTCTGCTATTTTGACCCTTATTATTTGAATCCTTTCACATGTCTTGCCTTGATTTCTTGTATTGAAACTCTTAAGGGATCATCTCCTGCCCAAAACTTATTTGAGTGAACTCTTTTCCGATGAGTGATTTATGTATACTCTAATGTTTCCCTACCTCATACTCACATGAACCTTATGTGTCAATTACTGTCTTAATGTTTAGTCAACTATGTAGCTTTGTTGTGTTTTTCTCAATCCTGTACTCTTTAGCATTGCCTAAAGCTTCTAGTTGAATTTCAATATACTTAGCTTCTTCTACTATGCATAGTCAACTGGCATAAGCCCTAGAGTGTTCATGTTCTATTAACCTTAAGTTGATATGCTTTTTCTACCATGGGTTCTTTGAATCTTTGGGATATACTCAGCAGGTTAGGCTGTTTGTTGACTGTCGTAGATCATGCCTACTAGCTTGTTTTCTAGCTGTATCAGGATCTCATGTGAAAATTGTTGTTCCCCAGATTATGACCCTATTATACTACCATCACTAAGAATCTCAGGTCTAAAGTCCGTTTAGACTAAGTTTGGATCATGCTTTACTGTGGAATTGTTTCCTGGAAAACATAGCATGCTTATCTTGTTAATTCCCATGACATGCTTCTTCAACTCTGTTAATGTTGCACATGTTAATCTAGAAATCATGTGTATAGGACCTTAATTGATTAATTAGCTATTGTTATTGTTATCATATTTCCCTTCCTAGATAACATGCCTATAGGGATAAAGTGTTATAAAAATGAGGTTTGATTGTCAATTGTTAGAAATCCTGCCTATAAGATATTGTCGCTCACTTAAAATTGTTTATGCGATCAACGTTGTTAATGTTGGACTATCAAAAAACTGTTTCATTGCTTAACTATGCTGCTACTAGAAATCATGCCTATAGGACAATGTCACCTTCCTAAGGCGCATATTTATAAAATCAGCGCTAATAGTTCTAAACACATAACTAGTTCACTACCTCCTCGCCTAAGCCATTGAGAACAAGAATGATGCATATACGATGCTGGAATTCAGAATCACCAAGAAACCATGCCTATAGGACTTTAAGTCTTAATTCTGAAACTAACTTGGGCCCGCGTGCATTTGTTGATTATGTGTGGAGGCTAACTTGGGCCTTTATTTGTCTTTACATGAAGTCTTACTTGTTTTGAATGTCGGTTAGTTTTATCATTTTAAGAAACCTAGGTAAAGTCCAGTACCACCTAAATAGAGGTCCAATGCCTCATAGACCATAGGCATGGGACGAGTAGTGCACGCATAAGGTACGACTGAGAAGTGTATTAGAGTGCCTTTAGGTAAACAACTTTAACATAGTAATTGGGTAGCAGGAGATGATAGCATGTTCCCGCTGAATAATATGAGCAACCCCTATCTAAAGGGAGTTGCAAAGTATTATTTATGTTACATGAGGTGATCCTTTAGACTAAAAAACTTAGGACCTCCCCCCCCCCTTTTCTTCATATCTACATTTAGTCATTCGAACATTGTATTTATATCTTGTAGTTCTTAAGATTTGTACCAATTGTGTTATAATGAACTCCTCCGACCTTTGTTTATTTGATCACATAGTCTAATTACATAATCCACATAGTTCTAAGTTAGGCCAGGACCCAAAGTTGTGGACCTTGAAGAGTGCCTAACACCTTCTCTTTGATGTAATTTGAGCCCTTACCCGATCTTTGGTGACGTTGATTAGTCAAACAGGGTTATTTTCATAATAGGTGCCCTAATGCACCTTAAAACTATTAGCTGGCGACTCTTCTCTTTTAATACCCACTTAAAAGAGTTGTCACATGTCGAAACCCGATTTTGCCAGAAAATGGGGCGCGATATACTATGACAAACGAGTCAAGATAAGGCTGAAATACATTGTTCATTATATGCATGAACGATGTTGGGGCGTTGGTCAGCCCAAAAGACATCACAAGGAACTCATAATGACCTTAACGTGTCCTAAATGTTGTCTTTAGAATATCCGTGTCCTGAATCTTCAACTGGTGATAACCAGACCTCAAATCAATCTTAGAGAACACCCTCGCTCCCTGAAGCTGGTCAAATAGATCATCAATATACGGCAAAGGATACTTGTTCTTGATTGTAACTTTGTTCAACTGCCTATAATCAATGCACACCCATATGGTACCATCTTTCTTCTTCACAAACACAATTGGTGCACCCTAAGGAGACACACTATGCCTAATAAACCCCTTATTAAGAAGTTTCTGAAGTTGCTTTTTCAATTCTTTCAACTCAGTCAGTGCCATGCAATATGGAGGAATAGAAATGGGTTGAGTGCCCGGCACTAAGTCAATACCATAGTCAATATCCCTGTCAGACGGCATGCCAGACAGATCTGCAGGAAACATATCTGGAAAGTCTCGCACCATCGAAACAGAATCAATAGTGGGGGTATCACTACCAACATCCCTCACAAAGGCCAAATAATATAAACAACCCTTCCCAACCATCCATTGGGTCTTCAAATATGGAATCACTCTTCTGGGAACATAGTCTAGAGAACCTCTCCACTCAATCCTTGGCAACCCCGACCTCGCCAATGTCACGGTCTTAGCATGACAATTCAAAATAGTATCACATGGAGACAACCAATCCATACCCAAGATCACGTCAACATCGGCCATACTAAGCAGCAAGAGATCAACTCTAGTCTCCAATCCCAACATAGTCACTACACATGGCAGGTATACACAGTCCACAACAATAGTATTGCCCACCAGCGTAGACACATGAATAGATGAAACTAAGGACTTACGAGGCATATCTTGATAATGAGCAAAATATGATGATGCATATGAATAAGTGGAACCAGGGTCAAATAATACAGATGCATCTATGTGGCATACTGAGACAATACATGTGATCACAGTGTCTGAAGCCATGGCATCTGGTCTGGCAGGAAGAGCATTAGAATCGGGCCTGGCCTCCACCTGATCGGCTTCCCCCTCTAGGGCAACCCCTAGCTTCCGGAGCCCCACCTTGATCTGGCTAGAGCGGGCAGTGAAGTAACCCGTGCTGAAGTCGTAGGCTAACTCCTTTGCTAAGCTGGACCTCCCGAATATCCACACTCAAAACAACCCCTCCCTGTGAATGGCGATGAGTACTGAGACGGACCCTGAGGACCAGAATAACTATCAGAAGGACCTGGTATAGATGAACCCTAAGATGATAGTGCACGAGATGAACACCAAGCTGAAAGGGCACTGAAAGATGAGTGACCCTGATATCCACTGTATGAACCATGGCCGGATGATGCACCGCGATGAACTGGACGAGCCATCTCGGTGTGCCAATAAGGACGTCCCCTGTCATGGTAGAAGTGAGCCCTAGAAAGAACACCGTTAAAACCACCTGATCTATGAGGCCTCTTGGCCTCCCTCTCACCACGCTCCTAGATACATACCATCTCTATATGTCGAGCACTATCAACAACCTCATCGAAAGTAGCACCAAATACCATCTCCCGTGTCATAAGAAATTGCAGCTGATCCGTGAGGCCATCAATGAACCTCATAATCCTCTCCCTATCAGTGCGAACTAACCAAACTGCGTGATGAGCCAACTCAGAAAACCTCATCTCATACTGCATCATGGACATGCCATCCTGATGAAGCTACTCAAACTGTTTACGCAGCTCCTACCTGCGAGACTGCAGCACGAAATTCTCCAAGAAGAGAACTGAGAACTCCTGCCATGTAAGTGGTGCTTCACTGTCACGACCCGAAATTCCCACTTTCGGGACCGTGATGGTGCCTAACATTTTATTTTCTAGGAAAGCCAACGTTAGAATAATATTATCTATTTTAAAATAATTTTAAATTAATAAATAACAAAGAAACAAATACTGAAGTAAAGTCTGAAATGTAGTGAATAATCCATAATAATAGCAATGTCTAAATACCATCCCAGAACTAGAGTCATAAGTGCACGAGCTTCTAGAATGATACAAATAAGGGTTTGAATAAAATAAAGTTGTTTGAAAGTAAACACACAGCTAAAGTGAAAGTAGACAAGGACTTCAGAACTGCGGACGCTGTGCGAAGTCTATGCTGAATTACCTTAGCCTTCTCGAAGGCATCCTGAACCAAGTTCGTACCCAATACTCTAGCCTCGCCCGACTCAAACCATCCTACTAGGGACCGACACCGCCTACCATACAGAGACTCATATAGTGCCATCTGAATGCTGGAATGATAACTGTTGTTTTAGTCAAACTCCGCAAGTGGCAAAAACTGGTCCCGAGCACCCCTAAAATCTATCACACAAGTGCGAAGCATATCCTCCAGTATCTGAATAGTGCACTCGGACTGACTGTCAGTCTGAGGGTGAAATGTTGTGCTCAACTAAACCCATATACCCAACTCCTGTTGTACAGCTCTCCATAATTGTGATGTAAACTGCATACTCCGGTCAGAGATAATTAGATACTGGTATGCCATGAAGCCTGACGATCTCACGGATGTGGATTCGAGCTAGCTGCTCAGAAGAATCGGTAGTCATCACAGGAATGAAATGAGATGACTTGGTCAGCCGATCCAAAATCACCCAAACTGCATCAAACCTCCGCTGAGTTCGTAGGAGTCCAACAACAAAATCTATAGTGATCTGCTCTCATTTCCACTCCAAAATCTCTAACTTCTGAAGCAACCCATCTGACCGCTGATGCTCATACTTCACATCCTGGCAATTTAGACATCGTCCCACATACTCTACTATGTCCTTATTCATTCTCCTCCACCAGTAATGTTTTCTCAAGTCATGATACATCGTTGCGGCACCTGGATGAATAGAGTACCGCGAACTGTGAGAGAATAGAATACATAAGTTTAGAATTTTTGAAGTGAACAATTTTCGCACGACAAGGAATCAAAGTAGTGAAATTTTCCTAACAGTTCCAGAAGATAAGTACAGACGTCTCCATACCAATCCGCTAGACTCTAATAAATCGGCTTGTGACTCACGACACCTATGAACCTAGAGCTCTGATACCAACTGTCATGACACGAAATTTCCACCTTCGAGATCATGATGGCGCCTAACATTTCACTTTCCAAGCAAGCCAATGTTAGAATAATATTATTCATTTTAAAATAATTTTAAATTAATAAATAACAAATAAATAAATGCGGAAGTAAAGTCTAAAATGTAGTGAATAATCCATAATAATAGTGATGTCTAAATACCATCCCAAAACTGGAGTCACAAGTGCAGGAGCTTCTAGAATGATACATATAAGGGTCTGAATAAAATAAAACGGTCTGAATGCAAACACACAGTTAAAGTAAAGTAGACGGGGACTTCGGAACTGTGGTACCGCAGGTGCGGTTGAAGGCTCGCAGAAGTGAAATTTCTGGGCAGAAAAGAGGAAAATCGAGGGTTTGATTCATTTCTTTATTTTTGGACTTGGGAGCTCGGGAATTGGCGATTTTTCGAAGGATTTAAGAGGGAGGTTTGGGGTAACGATTCCTAAGTCTTTTTTGGTTGTATTTCATTAATCTATAGTTGTTTTCTCCATTTAATTTCAGATTTGGATTGAAAAGTAGGGAAAATGGGGGAAAAGTTCCCTAACCGAATTTATGCGTTTTGATTGGAATTTAAACATCGGATTTGGATAATTTTGGTACGAGTGAACTCGTGAGTGAATGGGTGTTCATATTTTGCGACTTTTACCCGATTCCGAGACATGGGCCCGAGTCGACTTATTAGGGCGAATTTCGGAATTTTTGTTAAAATATTTATTTTATTAATTAGATGTGTCTATTATGGTTGTATTCATCATATGAAATTGTGTTTGGCTAGATTTGGGCCATTCAGAGTCGGATAATCGAGGAAAGGGCATTTTTACGGATTGATTGAGCTTGACTCGAGGTAAGTGGCTTGCCTAACTTTCTGTGGGGAAAATCCCCTTAGGATTTGGAACTATTGTGATATGTGAGCGTCATGTATGTGAGGTGACGAGTACGTATGTAAAACATGATTTATTTACTGAGCGGCAACATGTTATCTTTTTATTTTATGTTATACCATTTTAATGAGTATTAATCTGTTTTCATTCTTAATTGAGTTATTCCAATATGTGTAGCTATTCTGTTTAGTCTAATATCGCATGTCTACGTGCTTTAACTACTTACTTGAACTCTAAGAAACATGCCCAGTTGATTACTTTTGAGACTACGAGGAAGCTCCTCGGGAGTTCTCCCTACATATTTACTTTGGGACTGTGGAACGGTATTCCGGGAGATCTCCCTACCTTGCATATTTACTTTGGGACTACAGAACGGTATTCCAGGAGATCCCCATGTCTTACATATTTACTTGGGGACTATGGAACGGTATTCCGGGAGATCCCCCTGCATATTTACGTTTGGTACTACAAGACGGTATCTCGGGAGATCCCCCGTTGTATTTCTGTGTATTGAGTTGTTACCTTCTATGAATTCTTTTTTGTTAAATTTCAGTATTTATTTTACTACGATATTTCATTCTTGCCTTCCTTTATTATCATATTCCAATAGGGCCCGGACCTGACCTCCTCACTACTCTACCGTGGTTAGGCTTGGCACTTACTGTGTACCGATTGTGGTGTACTCATGCTACTCTTCTGCACATGTTTTTCGTGTGCAGATCCAAGTGCTCCTTATCAGCCGCACTATCAGTTAGTCGGGATAGCTTTGGAGACTTAAGGTATATCTGTTACTTCCGCAAACCTCGGAGTCCCCTTCTACTCTTTCCCATGTCCATTTTCTTTTGTATTTTTCCTTTGTTAGACTTTGATGTATAAAGACACTAGATTTTCCTTCTGTAGTTTGTGATTCACGATGTTCCAGGTTTTGGGATTGCTGTGTATTTTTGAACAGTTAGTTGTTAAATTTGTGTTTTCATTTCATTATTCCGCAAATTTTAGGCTTACCTTGTCATACAGACTAGGTTCCATCACGATGTCATACAGAGGGGAGATTTGGGTCATGACATGCACCTACTGGCATGCGCCTCTCATAAGCCTCTCACCAGCCAAAGGCAGTTCCAGAAAACTAAAAAGTAGTGAACGAGACTCGAGAATATTAGATGTATGAAAAATCCGCTGATACTTGTCCAAGAAATCCTGGCATCCCTTGAATCTGCTCCACTAAAAGTTGGAGGCTAGAGCCTCCCAAACCTCTCTAGTCTCATCTGCTCATCATCAGTCATAGTAGGAATGACATGGGCCTAAGAGATTGCGACCGGTGGGGCTGGTAGTGCCCCATGTGTCTAGCGTTCCTACATCACCTGCTCTGGGGTACGGGCAACGGGAGTTTGAGCACCTCCCCCAGCTTGAGAAGTGGTTGTTTTTTCCAAACTAGAGACCGCATGAGCATGACTGGTGCACACGATCAGAATTTGAGCCGAGGCCTCCTGAAGGCCTGGGATCACAATGGGAACAACTGGTGCATACTGGCCCCACTGGCTCAACCGTATATGGTACCTGCACCTGAGCTGGAGCGACTAGTGGGTCTGCAGGTGCTGCCTTAGATGTTGTACGAGTTGCACCTCTGCCCCTACCACGACCCCTAACACGACCTCGACCTCTCGTGGCCCTAGCTGGTGGTACTGGTGGCTGCCTATCCTGTCCGGCAACACATGTCCTCACCATCTATGAGAGAATAGAATAACATAAATTCAGTTACCGGAATCAACAAATTCGCACAACAAGAATACAAGATTGTAATGTTTCCTAAGGGTTGGACAACCTCTTGAAAATAAGTACAGACGTCTCTGTACCAATCCGCAAGACTCTACTAAACCTACTCATGACTCGTGAGGCCTATGTAACCTAGGCTCCGATACCAACTTCTCACGACCCAAAACTAAAGTCGTGATAGCGCCTATCATGGAACTAGGCAAGCCAACTACTCAACCGTTTCAACACCATAAAAGCTTTGAAAAGTACGAAAGCAGTTAATATTTGAGGAAAAGCATTTAAAATCATAATAAAATTCGCAACTCAATACAAATCTCTCCCAAAACCGGGGTGTCACTTAGTACATGAGCATCTATATAGGGATACTGTCTAATACAATGTCTAGAGAATAAGAACTGAAACATAAATAAAGATAAGGAAGGAGAGTCAAGGTCTGCGAACGCCATGCAGCTACCACGATAATCTCCAAAGATCCCGACCCCACAACTCAGCAGCCGCCGTGACCGGAAGCACCTGGATCTGTACCAGGGTGTAAGGTGTAGCGTGAGTACAACCAACTCAATAAGTAACAAATCAAACCTTTGGAATGAAAGTAGTCACGAACTCAATTGATACATATCAATATAGATATAACAGTGTAGAAACGCATACATGCTTTCAAGTTCAGCAGTTAAACTCAATACAGTAAGGTAGATCAATTTCTGAATAATATGTAGAATATAATTTCTTTACTTCTACACGTCAATGCACATGTTGTATGTGATGCACCATGCTGAAAGCCTCGTGTGACCACACTCTCGAAATGTTCAATCACTCAGTACTGTATATGGCTGATTCGGCCCAGGGAAGATCTATCATCAAATATATACATCAACTGACCATCAGTCACTCAGTACTGGGTAGGGCCAATCTAGCCCGTGGGGAAGATCCATCCCTAGGTATAAATTCTTCGGACAAGATCCATGTCCAGGAAAGATCCATCCCTCAATATAAATCATTCATGCTCACTAGGGGTGTGTGTAGACTTCAGAGGCGATCCTTCAGTCCAAGCGCTATCATAAATTAGTAAAACTCGCTGCGGCGTGCATTCTGATCCCATAAATGTCACTCTTAATTAGGCTCCGGCCTCAATCAGTCATAAATCTCTCTAGTCTCTCTCTCACGGGCTCACAAAGTCATGAAACTAGCCGGAAAATGATGATATGATATATCAATAAATAGAAATAGAGACTGAGATATGATATGTAATGAATGAATATGACTGAGTATGAAATTTCAATGAAATCAATAAGTCAATAGCAAGAAACGACTACTATGGGTCCTAACAATACCAGCATATATCCTAAACATAATCTCTAGCATGACTGGCAACTCAATTCCTTTATCACATGAAGAAAACACGGATATCAACAAGATAAATCCACTATACAGTGTCATGGAATCGACCAGGTCACAATTCTCAAGGTGCACGCCTGCACGCCCGTCACTTGGCATGTGCGTCACCTTTACACCAATCATATAACACATAATTTGGGGTTTCGAACCTCTCAGAGCCAAGTTTAGAAGTGTTACATACCTCAATCCGAGCACAACTCTACTCCTACTCCAATTGAAGTCTAAAGGTTTAAAGGATTTAAAGATTTGACCAAAGTTTGACATTATTGCTACCAGGTCCGTATTTTGGTTCCGAAGCTTGGTATAGGTTCACTAATATATTTATGACTTGTCTGCAAAATGTGATGGAAAGCGGAGTTGATTGACGTGATTCGGACGTCTGATTGTTAAAATAGAAATTCTTAAGTTTCATTGAAATTTTCATTTGATTTGGCATTCGATACATAGTTCTAGGTGTTATTTTGGTATTTTGATCGCTCGAGCAAGTTCGTATTATGTTTTAGTACTTATGTGCATATTTGTTTTGGACCCCCGATGACTCGGGTGAGTTTTGCGATCAGTTTGGTCGCATTTGCGGTAAGGCCCAGTTCACATTTGAGAACAAATCATCACAAATGCAATATTAGCAGCAATGTGAAGACTTCGCATTTGTTAAGTAAATCTAACATTTGCGGTGTTCGAGTTGCGAACCACATGTCGTAATTGTAACATCTGCAACTGGATAAAAGCTGAATAAGCCAGGAGTTTTCTCATTCTTTCAAATTTTCAACCCTAAAAACCTTAGAGGCAATTTTCTCAAGAACACTTCTGCCCCAATTCATTGGTGAGTGACTTTAACCAACATTTCTTCAATTACCCATTACATTTCATAAGATTTCAACCTTAAATCTAGGATTTTCATGGTAGAAATTGGGGGTTTGGTTAGAATTAGGAATTTTTGTAAACACTGAAATTCAGACCTCAAATTGAGGTAGGATTTCGAAACAAATTACATAACCGGGGTCAGGGGTTAATGGGTAATCAGGCTTTGGTCTGAATTTTGGGTTTCAACCAAGCAAGCTCGGGGTTGGCTTTTGTCGACATTTTTCAATAATGACCTAAATTGAACCTCTTTCATTCGTGGGTAGTTCCTAAGGCTTATTTTGAATCGTTTGGTTAATAAATTTCTAGATTTGGTTGGTTCGGAGGCTTGTTCGAAAGGCAAGGCCATGGTTGAGCTTTGAGTCAATTTGGAACGAGGTAAGTATCGTGGTTAACCTTAACTTGAGTAATTAGGACTTGTTTGCCTATTTGTTACATGTTTAAATGTTGGGTATAACGTATATGTGAGGTGACAAGTACTTATGCGTTGTTGTTGGATTAAAGCATGCGGGTGACACTTGTTTCTTGTAATTTATTTCCTTCTCTGATTAGGATATCCATTATTAGACTAGTTTATTGCTTAATTGATCGTTCTTTCCGCATTTATGAACTATTGTTTGATAATTGAGTATTTTTGGAAGTTAAGGTTTGGTATTGTGGAACCGTTGTTGATGTAAGGTTTATTCTTGCTTATTCTATCTTCCAAATGTTATATATTCATTGTTGCATGGTAAGGGAGACTGTTAAAGCATGAAGGGTGATGTTGTGCCGATTATTCTTTCATTTATTGATTAATACATAATGAAGAAGAGAGTTAAACCACGAAGGATGATGTCGTGCCATATTTATCGTTTCATGATGAAATTGAGAGTAAAAGCACGAAGGTTGATGTTGTGTCGTATTTATCATTTCATGGAGAGATTGAGAGTAAGTATCGTGGTTAACCTTAACTTGAGTAATTAGGACTTGTTTGCCTATTTGTTACATGTTTAAATGTTGGGTATAACGTATATGTGAGGTGACAAGTACTTATGCGTTGTTGTTGGATTAAAGCATGCGGGTGACACTTGTTTCTTGTAATTTATTTCCTTCTCTGATTAGGATATCCATTATTAGACTAGTTTATTGCTTAATTGATCGTTCTTTCCGCATTTATGAACTATTGTTTGATAATTGAGTATTTTTGGAAGTTAAGGTTTGGTATTGTGGAACCGTTGTTGATGTAAGGTTTATTCTTGCTTATTCTATCTTCCAAATGTTATATATTCATTGTTGCATGGTAAGGGAGACTGTTAAAGCATGAAGGGTGATGTTGTGCCGATTATTCTTTCATTTATTGATTAATACATAATGAATAAGAGAGTTAAACCACGAAGGATGATGTCGTGCCATATTTATCGTTTCATGATGAAATTGAGAGTAAAAGCACGAAGGTTGATGTTGTGTCGTATTTATCATTTCATGGAGAGATTGAGAGTAAGTATCGTGGTTAACCTTAACTTGAGTAATTAGGACTTGTTTGCCTATTTGTTACATGTTTAAATGTTGGGTATAACGTATATGTGAGGTGACAAGTACTTATGCGTTGTTGTTGGACTAAAGCATGCGGGTGACACTTGTTTCTTGTAATTTATTTCCTTCTCTGATTAGGATATCCATTATTAGACTAGTTTATTGCTTAATTGATCGTTCTTTCCGCATTTATGAACTATTGTTTGATAATTGAGTATTTTTGGAAGTTAAGGTTTGGTATTGTGGAACCGTTGTTGATGTAAGGTTTATTCTTGCTTATTCTATCTTCCAAATGTTATATATTCATTGTTGCATGGTAAGGGAGACTGTTAAAGCATGAAGGGTGATGTTGTGCCGATTATTCTTTCATTTATTGATTAATACATAATGAATAAGAGAGTTAAACCACGAAGGATGATGTCGTGCCATATTTATCGTTTCATGATGAAATTGAGAGTAAAAGCACGAAGGTTGATGTTGTGTCGTATTTATCATTTCATGGAGAGATTGAGAGTAAGTATCGTGGTTAACCTTAACTTGAGTAATTAGGACTTGTTTGCCTATTTGTTACATGTTTAAATGTTGGGTATAACGTATATGTGAGGTGACAAGTACTTATGCGTTGTTGTTGGATTAAAGCATGCGGGTGACACTTGTTTCTTGTAATTTATTTCCTTCTCTGATTAGGATATCCATTATTAGACTAGTTTATTGCTTAATTGATCGTTCTTTCCGCATTTATGAACTATTGTTTGATAATTGAGTATTTTTGGAAGTTAAGGTTTGGTATTGTGGAACCGTTGTTGATGTAAGGTTTATTCTTGCTTATTCTATCTTCCAAATGTTATATATTCATTGTTGCATGGTAAGGGAGACTGTTAAAGCATGAAGGGTGATGTTGTGCCGATTATTCTTTCATTTATTGATTAATACATAATGAATAAGAGAGTTAAACCACGAAGGATGATGTCGTGCCATATTTATCGTTTCATGATGAAATTGAGAGTAAAAGCACGAAGGTTGATGTTGTGTCGTATTTATCATTTCATGGAGAGATTGAGAGTTAAATCATGAAGGGTTATGTCGTGCCATTATAATTATTTCATTGTGAGGCCAAGAGTAAAAGTACGATGGGTGATGCCGTGTAGTTTTTATTCATTATGTTTTATCCGTTTTCATTGGTTTGTGATTTACTTGACTGACTTAGTTTTACATTTCTGTTATAGTTATTGTGTCCTATTCCCCTTAGCATGTCCCCTCCCACTAGTATGTGTTAATCTCTATTTGTCGTTATGTTGCACATATATCCTCGTTTGTACAAGTTTAAATACGTGGGTGTCGTGTCATAGCCTCGTCACTACCTCGTCGAGGTTAGGCTCGATACTTACGGAGTACATTGGGTCGGTTGTACTCATACTACACTCTGCACTTCTTGTGCAGATTTTGGTATTGGTCTCAGTTGTCTGTGAGGTGTATCAGCTCGGGATTAGCTTATTTGGAGACTCAATGTAGATCTGCTGGTGTCCGCAGACCTTGAGGTTCCCTTAGTCTTTCCTTATTTACTGTTTATTTCATTTGAGATAATTGTATTTATTTCAGACTCTATTTCTAGAACTTCTAGAAGCTTGTGTACTTGTGACTCCAGATTCCAGTTGTACTTAGATATGTTAGTTATTATGCCACATCGTACTTCGTTTTTGTTTCATTTCAGTTTAATTGGTTTATTTAATTGAATTGTTTAAAATTGGTTTAAGAATTTCTCTAATGTTAGTTTGCCTAGCGAGTGAAATGTCTGGCGCCAACACGGTCCCGAATGAGAAAATTCTGGGTCGTGGCAAATTGGTATCAGATCACTAGGTTGCCTAGGTCTCACGAGTCATATAGAGTCTACAGGTTTGGTACGGGAACGTCTATACTCATCTTCCAGAGGCTATGGAGTTTTGGCACAATTTCACTTCTTTTCTTCTCTATTGTGCAATTTTATTCTATCGCCGATAATTGAACTCTTCTATTCTTATTCTCTCATAGATGGCAAGATTACGTCATGCATCTTCAGCTGGACAGAAGCCGGATCCCCAAATGGCAGCTCCTACGAGGGGCAGAGGTCGAGGCCAAGGTCACGCTAGAGGCCGAGGCAGGGGCAGAGCTCAGCCTAGAGCTCAAGCAGCGGCACTAGCAGCGGAGCCTTAGGTGGATTTATATGAGGAAGTTCCAACTCAGACAGTACCTGCTGAACTAGCTCAGGTCCCGGAGAGGTTCATCGCCACTCCAGTGCTTCAGGATGCTCTAGTCCGTTTGGTGGGTCTTATGGAGAGTATGGCCCAGGCCAGTACATTTCCAGTGGCACTAGCCATCTCTCAGGCTGGGGGAGGAGCACAGACTCCCGCCACTCACACTCTGGAGCAAATGGCTCCCCAGTATCAGACTCCAACAGCCCCTCCAACTAGGGTAGTTCAGCCGGTTGTTGCGGTACAGGCTGGTGATAGGCCCGCCATGTATTCTGAGGGCTTATTTCGATTTGACAAGTTTACAAAGCTCTTTCCAGTTCACTTCAGTGGAGAACCTTCTGAGGACCCACGAGATTATCTTAATCGTTGTCGTGAGGTGCTGCGGAACATGGGTATATTTTGGACCAATAGGGTTGATTTTGCTGTGTTTCAAATGACGAGTTCTGTCAAGAGGTGGTGGAAGCATTATATGTTGACCAGACCAGCTGGGCGCCCGCTCTTGCTTGGGATCAGTTCCAACAGCTCTTTCTAAAGAAGTTCCTCCCTATCATGAGAAGAGAGGATTACCACAAGCAGTTTGAGCATCTCCAGCAAGGCAGTATGTCTATTACTCAGTATGAGACCCATTTTCTGGATTTAGCTCATCATGCTATTATCTTGCTTCCTACTGAGAGGGAATGGGTGAGAAGGTTTATTAATGGACTCACTCACCCTATCAAGATACAGATGGCCAAGAGACCGCTGGTGTGATTTCCTTTTAGACGGTTGCAAATGTTGCTAGGCGGATAGAGATGGTTCTTACACAGGAGAGAGGGCAGGGGTCTGATAAGAGGCCTCATCATTTCGGTGGGTTCAATTTTTCCTTGTCTGAAGGCAAGGGTACTTTTGGTAGAGGTCATCCCCCTAGGCCATTTCAGTCAGCACTCCAGGCATCTTACAGTGCTTCAGGTGGTCGCGGCCCTCATATGTCTCATCCCAACCAGGTAGCCTACAGTGCACCACCAACTCCTATTAGTGCACCTCCACTCTAGAGTTTTTATGATGGTTACCCAGGTCGACAGGGTCAATTCCAGGGTTGGTAGTCACAACAGCCAAGGTCCTGTTATATTTATGGTGATCCGAGGCACATTGCTAGATTTTGCCCTCGGGTACCGGGCAGCTCATAACAGCAGGGTTCTCATGCCATATTTCCCGCATAGGTTGCTTCATTGCCCGTTCAGCCAGCTAGAGGCAGGGTTCAGGAAGCCAGAGGTGGAGCTTAGGCTATTAGAGGTGGAGGTCAGGCTATTAAAGGTAAAGGCCATCCAGTTAGAGTTCATCCCAGAGACGTGGTTTAGAGTGGTGGGGCCTAGCCCTGATGTTATGATTTTCTGTCTAGGCCTGAGGTAGAGTCATCTGACGCAGTTATTACAGTTATTGTTTTAGTTTGCCATAGCGATGCTTCGGTTCTATTTGATTTGGCCTCTACTTATTCCTACGTGTCATCCTATTTTGCTCCATTTCTGGTTGTGCCTCGTGATTCTTTGAGTGCTCAAGTGTATGTGTCTATACCTATGGGAGATTCTATTGTTGTAGATCGTGTTTATCATCCGTGTGTAGTTACCATTGGGAGTCTTGAGACTTGCATAGATCTCCTACTTCTTAATATGCTAGATTTTGATGTCATTTTGGGTATGGATTTGCTATCATTTTGTCATGCTATATTGTATTGTCATGCCGAAATAATGACCTTAGCCTTGCCGGGGTTGCCTTTATTAGAGTGGAGGGGGACTCATACCATTTTACCAGCAGGGTTATCTCTTGTGTGAAGGCTCGGCGTATGGTCAAGAAGGGGTGTCTAGCTTATTTCGCTTTTGTCTGCGATTCTAGTGCGGAGGTTCCTTCCATGGATTCTTTAACACCTATTCATGAGTTTCCAGAGGTGTTTCATGTAGATCTACCGGGGATGCCATCGGACAGAGATATTAACTTATTCATTGATTTGGCTCCGGGAACTCAGCCCATATCTCCTTATGGCCCCACCAGATTTGAAAGAATTGAAGGAGAAGTTGCAATATTTGCTTGATAAGGGCTTCCTTATACCTAGTGTCTCGCCTTGGGGTGCGCCCGTGTTGTTCGTGAATAAGAAATATGGGTCGATGAGGATGTACATATATTATTGGCAGTTGAATAAAGTCAACTTCAAGAACAAGTATCCTTTGTTGGGGATTGCCGACTTATTTGATCCGATTTAGGGTGCCAAAGTGTTTTCGAAGATTAATTTGAGGTTTGGCTACCATCAGTTGAAGCTTAGGGCATCTGATGTCCCTAAGACAGCTTTTCAGACTCGGTATGGGCATTATGAGTTTCTAGTGATGTCATTTGGGCTGACAAATGCTCCAGCAGCATTTATGATTTTGATGAACCGGGTGTTCAAGCTCTACTTGGATTCTTTCGTGATTGTAGTTATTGATGATATCTTGAGCTACTCGCGCAGTCGAGAGGAGAACGAGCAACATCTTCGGGTTGTACTTCAGACTCTGAGAGATATCCATTTATATGCCAAGTTTTCAAAGTGCGAGTTTTGGTTGGACTCAGTTGCCTTTTTGGGGCACGTTGTATCGGCAGAGGGTATACATGTGGATCCCAAGAAGATTGAGGCAGTTGAAAACTGACCCAGACCTAATTTAGCTATAGAGATCCGGAGTTTCCTAGGTTTGGCGAGTTATTACCCTATTCGTGAAGGGTTTTTCATCTATAGTAGCCCCATTGACAAGATTGACCCAGAAAGGTGCCCTGTTCAGATGGTCTGACGAGTGTGAGTCAAGCTTTGAGAAGCTCAAGACTGCTTTGAATATGGCGTCAGTGTTTGTGTTGCCCACAGGTTCAGGATCTTACACGGTGTATTGTGATGTATCTCATATTAGGCTCGTTGCAGTATTGATGCAGGATGGCAATGTAATAGCATATGCGTCGTGGCAATTGAAGGTTCATGAGAAGAATTAACATGTTCATGACTAAGAGTTGGCAACCATTGTTCATGAACTGAAGATTTGGAGGCACTATCTTTACGACAAGTTGTGCGAGGTATTCCCGGATCATTGGAGTCTACAGTATTTGTTCAAACAAAAGGATATCCATTTGAGGCAGAGGAGGTGGTTGGAGTTGTTGAAAGATTACGACATCACCATCTTGTATCATCCCGGGAACGCCAATGTGGTGGCCGATGCCTTGAGTAGAAAGATAGTGAGTATGGGCAGCCTTGCATACATTTCAGTTGGTGATAGACCGCTTGCATCGGATGTTCAGGCTTTGGCTAATCAGTTTATGAGATTAGATGTTTCACAGCCCATTCATGTTCTAGCTTGTACAGTCACTCGGTCTTCTTTGTATGAGCGCATCAAAGAGAGGCATTATGATGACCCACATTTGCTTGTCTTAAAGGAAAACAGTGCGGCATGGCGTTCCTAAGTAGGTTACTGTTGGAGATGATGGGGGTTTTAAGGATGCAGGGTCATATTTGTATGCCCAATGTAGATAGACTTCGTGCGTTAATTCTTAAGGAGGAAACATGTCCCGGTATTCTATTCATCTGGGTGCCACCAAGATGTATCAGGACTTGCGGCAGCATTATTGGTGGAGAAGAATGAATAAGTATATAGTTGCATATGTATCTCGGTGTCTAAATTGTCAACAAGTAAAGTACAAGCATCAAAGACCTGGTGTTTTGCTTTATAAGTTAGAGATTCCTGAGTGAAGAGCGTATCACTATGCATTTGTTGTTTCACTTCCCCGGACTTAGAGATAGTTAGACGCGGTATGGGTCATTGTGGACAAGCTGGCCAAGTCAACACATTTCATTCTTGTGGTAGTTACCTGTTATTCAAAGCGGTTGGCTGGCATCTACATCCGCGAGATCGTCTGTCTTCATAGTGTGACCGTGTCTATCATTTTTGATCTAGGTACGCATTTCACCTAGCACTTCTAGAGGATAATACAGCGTGAGTTGGGCATGCAGGTTGAGTTGAGCACAACATTTCATCCCTAGATGGACGGACAGTCCGAGCAGACCATTCAGATATTGGAGAATATCCTTCGTGCTTGGATTATAGATTTCGGATGTTCTTGGGATCAGTTTTTGTCACTTGTGGAGTTTTCCTAAAACAACTATCAGTCAAGCATTCAGATGGCTCCCTATGAGGCACTATGAAGGAGGCGGTGCCGATCGCCAGTTAGATGGTTCGAGCCGGGGAGGCTCGGTTATTGGGTACCGATTTTGTACATGATGCCTTGGATAAGGTAAAGAATATCCAGGATCTATTTCGCACAACTCAATCTAGGTAGGAGAGTTATGTCGACTGTAGAGTTTGTGATGTTGCATTCATGGTCGGAGAGAGAGTACTGCTCTGGGTATCACCCATGAAGGGTGTGATGAGGTTCGAAAAGAAGGGCAAGTTGAGCCCTAGGTATATCAGACCCTTTGGGATACTTCAGCGAGTGGGTGAGGTAGCCTACAAGCTCGCATTGCCACCTAGTTTATCAGCAGTCCATCATTTTTCCATGTATCTATGCTCCAGAAGTATCACGATGATCCATCCCATGTGTTAGATTTCAGCTCATTCCAGTTGGATAATGATTTGACTTATGAGGAGAAGTTGGTGGCTATTCTAGCCCGGCCGGTTTGATAGTTGAGATCAAAGAGTTATCCTTTGGTTCGAGTGCAATGAAGAGGCTAGCCAATCGAGGCAGCCACTTGGGAGTCCGAGTCGGACATGCAGGGTAGATATCCACACTTTATCACCAGTTGAGGTACTCTTCCATGTCCGTTCGAGGCGAGCGGTTGTTTTAGAGGTGGAGAATGTGATGACCCGATAGGTCATCTAGAGGTTTAAACCTTAATTCTGTGTTTCAAAACCTTAAATAGCTCATTGCCTTTCTAGATTTGTTTGTGCAGTGCGCGTCTTTTTCCGGAAGGCTTTTATGTGAAAGATTGATTAAAATGTGAATTTGTGCCTTAAAAATCCATATGAGTTGACGCCGGTCAACGTTTTGAGCAAATGGACCCAGATCCATATTTTGACGGTCCTAGTAGGTCCGTATTTTGATTTGAGACTTGGGCGTATGACCATAATCGAATCCGCAAGTCCCTTGCTCGAGTTATCGCACTTTGTCAAAAATTTAAAGTCTAAAGGTTTAAAGAATTTAAAGATTTTATCAAAGTTTGACTTTATTGCTATCAGGTCTGGATTTTGGTTCCGGAGCTTGGTATAGGTTCATTACAATATTTATGACTTGTCTTCAAAGATTGGTGCAAAGCAGAGTTGAATTGACGTGATTCGGATGTCCGGTTGTTAAAAAATAAATTCTTAAGTTTCATTGAAAATTTCATTTGATTTGGTGTCTGATTTGTAGTTCTTGGTGTTATTTTGGTATTTTGATTGCGTGAGTGAGTGAGTTTTATGTTTTTGGACTTGTGTGCATATTTGGTTTGGAGCCCCAAAAGCGCGGGAGAGTTTCGGATTGACTACGGAGTGAATTTAGACTTAGAATCATAGTTGATACCTAATGCTTATGGTTTCTGTTCCAGATCCCACATTTTCGAAGAAACCTTCACATTTGCGAGCATGGGCTGGGGGGTTGGTTTCTCGCATTTTCACGTACTCTACCATAATTGCGAAAGAGGCAGGTCCTCATGGATAAGGCCGAGTTCGCATTTGCAAACAAATCATCGCAAATGCGATTGTAGCAAAAATGTGAAGACTTCGCATTTGCGAAGGAAATCTCACATTTACGGGGTTCGCATTTGCAAACCCCAGGTCACAATTGTGACATCTGCAGTTGGGTAAAAGTTAAGTTAGACGGAATTTTTCTCATTCTTTTAAATTTTCAACCCTAAAAACCTTATATGCAATTTTATCAAGAACTCTTCTTCCCCAATTCATTGGTGAGTGACTCTAACCTACTTTCTTTCAATTTCCCAATAAATTTCATAAGATTTCAACCTTAAATCTACGATTTTCATGGTAGAAATTGGGAATTTGGGTAAAATTAGGATTTTTTGTAAAAATTAGAATTTAGAACACAAATTGAGGTCGGATGTTGAAACAAATTACATACCTGGGCTCGGGGGTGAATGGCTAATCGGGTTTTGGTCCGAATTTTGGGTTTGGACCAAGTGGGCCTAGTGTTGACTTTTGTTGACTTTTTAAATAATGACCTAACTTGAACCTCTTTCATTCGTAGGTAGTTCCTAATGCTTATTTTGAATCGTTTGGTTAATAAATTGCTAGATTTGGTTGATTCGAAGGCTTGTTCAAAAGGCGAGGTCGTGGTTGAGCTTTGAGTCAATTTTGGAGCGAGGTAAGTGTCGCGGTTAACCTTAACTTGAGAAATTAGGACTTGTTTGCCTATTTGGTATATGTTTAAATGTTGGGTACAACATATATGTGAAGTGACGAGTACTTATGAAGTCCCTTTCCTCTTTCCTTGTTTAGTGTTCATTTCATTCGAGACAATTATATTTATTTCAGACTCTATTTCTAGAACTTCTAGTAGCTCGTGTACTTTTGACTCTAGATCCGGGTTGTACTTAGATATGTTAGTTATTGTGCCACATCGTACTTCACCTTAGTTTCATTTCTATTTAATTGATTTATTTAATCTAATTATGTACAATTGATTTAAGAATTTCTCTAACGTTGGATTGCCTAGCGAGTAAAATATTAGGCGACATGACGGTCCTGAAGGTAGATATTCTGGGTCGTGACAAGTTAGTATCATAGCACTAGATTTTTTAGGTCTCACGAGTCACAAGCAGGCTTAGTAGAGTCTGGAGGATCGGTACATAGACGTCTATACTTATCTTACAGAGGCTATGGAGTTTAAGAACAATTTCACTTCTATTTTTCTATGTCGTGCTATTTTATTCTATCACTGATAATTGAACTCTTCTATTCTTGTTCCCTCGCAAATGGAGAGAACACGAACTACATATTCATGTGGACAGCAGTAGGAGCCCCCAGTGGTAGCTCCTACGAGGGGCAGAGTTCGAGGTCGAGGTCGCGCTAGAGGCCGAGGCAAGGGTAGAGCTCAACCTAGATCTCGAGCAGCGGCAACAGTAGCAGAGCCTCAGGAAACTTTTGATGAGGAGGTTCCATCTCAAACTGTAACTGTTGGACCAGTTCAGGTCCCAGGGGGTTTATCGCCACTTCAGTGCTTCGGGATAATTTAGTCTGTTTGGTGGGCCGTATGGAGAGCGTGGCCCGGACTAGTACATTTCTTGTGGCACCAGTCGTCTCTCAGGACGGGCAAGGAGCACAGACTCCCGCCACTCAAACTACAGAGCAGATCGCTTCCCAGTATCAGACTCCAATAGCCCCGCCAACTGGGTTAGTTCTGCCGGTTGCTGTGGCACAGGCCGATGATAGGCTATCCATGTCTTCAGAGGGGGCTTATTAATATTGGACAAGTTTACAAATCTCTTTTTAGTTCACTTCAGTGGTGCACCTTCTGAGGATCCACGGGATTATCTTGATCGTTGTCATGAGGTGCTGTGAAACATGGGTATAGTTGATACCAATGGGGTCGATTTTACTTTGGTTCAGATGCCAGGTTTTGCCAAGAGGTGCTGGAAGGATTATATGTCGACCAGACCAGCTGGGTCACCCACTCTTACTTGGGATCAGTACTCACAGCTATTTCTAGAGAATTTCCTCCCTATCACACTGAGAGAGGATTACCGCAGGCAGTTAGAGCGTCTCCGGTAGGGCAATATGATCATTAATAAATCGAGACACATTGTGGGGATCTAGTTTTTCATGCTCTTATCTTTATTCTTACTGATAGGAAGAGGGTGAGGATGTTTATTTATGGACTTACTCATCCTACCATGATACAGATGGCCAAGGAGACTAGGGGTGAGATTCCCCTTCAGACGGCTGAGAATGTTGCTACACGGAACGAGATAGTTCTTGCAAAGGAGAGAGGGCAGGGGTCTGATCATTTTGGTGGGTTTAGTGGTGCCTCATTTGAAGGCAGGGTACTTTTGGTAGAGGTACTCTTCCCAAGACGTTTCAGTCAACACTCTAGGCATCTTATAATGCTTCAGGTGGTCGCGGCCCTCATATTTCTCATCCCCACCAGCTAGCCTATAGTGCACCACCAGCTCCCATTAGTGCACCTCCGCTCCAGAGTGTTCAGGGTGGTTACCCAGGTCGACATGGTTAGTTCCAGGGTCAGCAGTCCAGGTCCTGTTATACTTGTGGTGATCCGAGGCACATTGCTAGATTTTGCGCTCGGGTATCGGGAAGCTCATGGCAGTAGGGTTCTCGTGCCATATTTCCGGCACAGGTTGCTTCACCGCCCGCTCATCCAAATTGAGGCAGGGTTCAGGCGGTATAAGGTAGAGGTCAGGCTGTTAGAGGTAGAGGTCAGACCGTTAGAGGTGGAGGCCATCTAGTTAGAGGCCGTCCCAGACATGTGGTTCAAGGTGTTGGGGCCCAACCCTGATGTTATGCTTTCCCATCTAGGCCTGAGTCTGAGTCATCTGACACTGTTATCATAGGCATTATTCCAGTTTGCCATAGATATGCTTCGGTTCTATTTGATTTTGATCCAGGATCTACATATTCCTACGTGTCATCCATTTAGGCTTCATATCTGGTTGTACCTCATGATTCTTTAAGTGCTCCTATGTATGTGTCCACACGTATGGGAAATTCTATTATTGTATATCGTGTCTATCGTTCGTATGTGGTTACCATTGGGAGTCTCGAGACTTGCGTAGATCTCCTACTTCTCAATATGCTAGATTTTGATGTCATCTTGGGTATGGATTGACTGTCACCTTAACATGCTATATTAGAATGTCACGCCAAAACAATGACCTTAGCCTTGCCGGGGTTGCCTCGATTAGAGTGGAGGGGGACTCTTCGCCATTTTACCTGCAGGGTTATGTCTTATGTGAAGGCTCATGTAATGCTAGTGTGGGGGTTCCTTCCATGGATTCAATACCAGTTGTTCGTGAGTTTCCATAGTTATTTTGTGCAGATCTGTCGGGGATGCCACCCGACATAGATATTGACTTCTGCATTGATATGGCTCCGGTCACTCAACCCACTTCTCCGTATAGACCTACCAGAGTTGAAAGAATCGAAGGAGTATTTGCAAGGTTTTATTGATAAGGGCTTCATTAGACCTAGTGTCTCGCCCTGGTGTGCGCCCGTGTGGTTCGTGAAGAAGAAAGATGGGTAGTTGAGGATGTACATAGATTATCGGCAGATGAACAAAGTCACCCTCAATAACAAGTATCCTTTGCCGAGGATTGATGACTTATTTGATCAGTTTCAGGGTGCCAAGGTGGTTTCAAAGATTGATTTGAGGTCTAGCTACCATCAGTTGAAGATTAGGAAATCTGATGTCCCTAAGACAACTTTTCGGACTTGGTATGGGCATTATGCGTTTCTAGCGATGTCATTTGGGCTGACAAATGCCCAACAACATTTAGGGATTAGATAAATCGGGTGTTCAAGTCCTACTTAGATTCTTTCGTGATTGTAGTTATTGATGATATATTGATCTACTCCCGCGGTAGAGAGGAGCACGAACAGCATCTTCGGATTGTACTTCCGACTTTTAGAGATAACCAGCTATATGCCAAGTTTTCAAAGTGCAAAGTTTTGGTTGGACTCAGTCATCTTTTTGGGGCATGTCGAATCGGAAGAGGGTATATAGGTGGAACCTAAGCATATTGAGGCAGTTCAAAACTGGCCCAGATCCACTTCAGCTATGGAGATCCAGAGTTTCCTAGGTTTGGCGGTTATTACCGCCGGTTCTTGGAGGGGTTTTCATCTATATCAGCCCCATTAACTAACTTGACCCAGAAAGGTGCCCCATTCGGGTGGTCAGATGAGTGTGAGTCAAGCTATCAGAATCTCAAGACTGGTTTGACTTCGACGCCTATATTGGTGTTGCCCACAAATTTAGGATCTAACATGGTGTATTGTGATGCATCTCGTATCGGGCTCGGTGCAGTATTGATTCAAAATGACAGAGTGATAGCATATGCATCGCAGCAGTTGAAGGTTCATGAGAAGAATTACCATGTTCATGACTTAGAGATGGCAGCCATTATTCATGCGCTGAATATTTCGAGACATTATCTTTACGGCGTGTCGTGTGAGGTATTCACGGATCATCATAGTCTACACTATTTGTTCAAACAAAAGGATACCAATTTGAGGTAGAGAAGGTGGTTGAAGCTGTTGAATGATTATGGTATCACCATCTTATATCCTCCCAGGAAAGCCAATGTGGTGGTCTATGCCTTGAGTAGAAAAAAAAGTATGTATGGGTAGCCTTGCGTACATTCCAGTTGGTGAAAGACTGCTTGCATCAGATATACAAGCTTTGGCCAATCAGTTCATGAGATTAGATGTTTCAGAGCCCAATCGTGTTCTAGCTTGTACAGTTGCTTGGTCTTCCTTGAATGAGCGCATCAGAGATTAGTAGTATGATGACCCTTATTTGCTTGTCCTTAGGGACACAGTGAGGCACGGGGGTTCCAAGCAAGTTACTATTGGAGATGATGGGTTTTGAGGTCGCAGGGTCGTATTTGTGTGCCCAATATGGATGAACTTTGTGAGTTGATTCTTAAGGAGGCCACAATTCCTGGTATTCTATTTATTCAGGTGCCGCCAAGATATATCAGGAGTTGCGGCTGCATTACTGATGGAGAAGGATGAATGAGGATATAATTTTGTATGTTGCTCGATGTCTAAATTGTCAGCAGGTAAAGTAAAAGCTTCAAAGGCCTGGTGGTTTGCTTCAGAACTTAGAGATTCCTGAGTGAAAGTGGGAGTGTATCACTATGGATTTTGTTGTTGAACTCCCACGGACTCATAAAATGTTCCACGTGGTATGGGTCATTGTGGACAGGCCGGCCAAATAAGCACATTTCATTCATGTGGCATTTATCCATTCTTCAGAGCGGTTGGCTGAGATCTACATCTGCGAAATCGTCTATATTCACGGCGTGCCCGTGTCTATCATATCTGATCGAGGTACGTAGTTTACCTCGCACTTATGGAGGGCAGTATAGAGTGAGTTTGGCATGCAAGTTGAGTTGAGCGCATCATTTCATCCCCAAACGGATGTACAGTCCGAGTGCACCATTCACATATAAGAGGATAGCCTTCGCGCTTGTGTTATAGATTTCGGAGGTTCTTGGGATCGGTTCTTGAGACTTGCGGAGTTTGCCCACAACAACAACTATCAGTCGAGCATTCAGATGGATTCCTAAGAGTCATTATATGGTAGGCGGTGTCAATCGCCAGTTGAATGGTTCGGGCTGGGGGAGGCTCGGTTGGTGGGTACAAATTTGGTACAAGATGCCCTAGATAAGGTCAAGATTACTTAAGATCGACTTCACACATCTTAGTATGGGTAGAAGAGTTATGCCGACCGTAGAGTTTGTGATATTGCATTCATGGTTGGAGAGAGGGTATTGCTCCGGGTCTCACCTATGAAGGGTGCGATGAGGTTCGGAAAGAAGGGCAAGTTAAGCCCTAGGTATATCTAACCCTTTGATATTCTTCAAAGAGTGGGTGAGGTGGCCTACAAGCTCGCATTAGCACCTAGTTTATCAGCAGTCCATCCGGTATTCCACGTGTCTATGCTCCGGAAGTATCACGGTAATCCGTCACATGTGTTAGATTTCAGCTCAGTCCAGTTGGACAATGATTTGACTAATGAGGAGGAGCTGGTGGCTATTCTAGCCCAGCAAGTTCGGTAGTTGAGATCAAAGAGTTATCCTTCGATTCGAATGCAGTAGAGAGGCTAGTTGGCCGAGGAAGCCACTTGGGAGTTTGAGTCAGACATGCAGAGTAGATATCCATACCTTTTCACCAGTTCAGGTACTTTTCTATGCCCGTTCGAGGACGAACGGTTATTTTAGAGGTGGAGAATGTGATGAGCCGATAGGTCATCTAGAGTTTGAAACCTTAATTCTATTTTTTGAAACCTCAAATAGCTCCTTCTTGCCTTTCTCAATTTGTGTGCACAGTCCGTGACTTTTTCCAAAAGGCTTTTAAGTGAAAACATTGATTAAACTGTGAATTTGTGCCTTAAAATCCATATGAGTTGACTTCGGTCAACATTTTGAGAAAATGGACCCGGATCCATGTTGTACGGTCCTGGTGGGTCCGTATCAAGAATAAGGACTTGGGTGTATGCCCAAAATCGAATTTGGAGGTCTCTAGCTCGAGCTATTGCGCTTTGTCAAAAATTTGAAGTCTAAAGGTTTAAAGAATTTAAAGATTTGATAAAAGTTTGACTTTATTGCTACTGGGTCCGGAGTTTGGTTCCAGAGCTTGGTATAGGTTCATTACTATATTTATGACTTGTCTTCAAATTTTGGAGCAAAGCGGAGGTGAATTGACGTGACTTGGATGTCAGGTTATTAAACTAGAAATTCTTAAGTTTCATTGAAAATTTCATTTGATTTGGTGTCCGATTTATAGTTCCAGGTGTTATTTTGGTGATTTGATCGTGCGAGCGAGTTTGTAATATGTTTTTGGACTTGTGTGCATATTTGGTTTGGAGCCCCGAGGGTTTGGATGAGTTTCAGATTGGCTACGGTGTGAATTTGGACTTAGAATCATAGTTGATGCCTATTTCTTCTGGTTCGTACTGCAGATCTCGCATTTGTAAAGAAACCTTCGCATTTGCGAGCATGGGCTGGGGTTTGGTTTCTCACATTTGTGAGTGCTCTTCCATAATTGAGAAAGAGGCAGGTCCGCATTTGCGAACAATTAGTTCGCATTTGCGATGGGGACTGGGGGAAGCTTGTTTGCATTTGCGATCAATTTGGTCACATTTGTCATAAGGCCCAGTTCACATTTGCGAACAAATCATCACAAAAACGATGGTAGCAGAAATATGAAGACTTCACATTTGCGAAATAAATCTCGCATTTGCAGGATTCGCAATTGCGAACCCCTGGTCGCAATTTTGACATCTACGGCTAGGTAAAAGCTGAGTTAGACGAGATTTTTCTCATTCTTTCAAATTTTCATCCGTAAAAACCTTAGAGGTGATTTTCTCAAGAACTCTTTTTCCCCAATTCATTGTTGAGTGACTCTAAGCTACTTTATTTCAATTACCCATTACATTTCATAAGATTTCAACCTTATATCTAGGATTTTCATGGTAGAAATTGGGGATTTTGGGTAGAATTAGGGATTTTTGTAAAAAGGGGAATTTAGAACTCAAATTGAGATCAGATTTTAAAACAAATTACATAATCGGGCTCGGGGTTGAATGGCTAATCAAGTTTTGGTCCGAATTTCTAGTTTGGACCAAGTGGGCCCGAGGTTGACTTTTGTTGACGTTTTATAATAATGACCTAAATTGAACCTCTTTCATTCGTGGGTAGTTCCTAAGGCTTATTTTGAATTGTTTGGTCAACAAATTTCTAGATTTGGTTGGTTCGAAGGCTTGTTCAAAAGGCAAGGCCGTGGTTGAGCTTTGAGTCGATTTTGGAGCGAGGTAAGTGTCATGGTTAACCTTAACTTTAGGAATTAGGATTTGTTTTCCTATTTGCTATATGTTTAAAAGCTGGGTACAACTATGTGATGTGACGAGTACTTATGTATTGTTGTTGGGTTAAACTATGTCGGTGGGCCTTGTTTCTTATAATGTATTTCCTTCTTTGATTATGATATCCATGCTTAGACTAGTTTATTACATAATTGATCGTTCTTTCTGCATTTATGAACTATTTGTTGATAATTAAGTATTTTTGGAAGTTGAGGTTTCGTATTGTGGAACCGCTGTTGACGTAAGGTTTATTCTTGCTTATTCTATCTCCCAAATGTTATATATTCATTGCTATATGGTAAGGGAGAGTGTTAAATTATGAATGGTGATGTCGTGCCGATTATTATTCCATTTATCGATTTATACATAGTGAGGAAGAGAGTTAAAGCACGAAGGGCGATGTCATGCCATATTTATCGTTTCATGACACAATTGAGAGTAAAAGTATGAAAGGTGATGTCGTGCCATATTTATCATTTCATGGAGGGATTGAGAGTAAAAATACGAAGGATGATGTCGTGCCATTATTATTGTTTCATGGTGAGGTCGAGAGTAAAGGCAGGATAGGTGATGGCATGCAGTCTGTATTCATTATGTTTTATCTGTTTTCATTGGTTGGTGATTTACTTGACTGTCTTATGGTGACATTCATGTTATGGTTATCGTTTCTTATTCCCCTTCGCATGTCCCCTCCCACTAGTACATGTTAAATCTTTATTTGTTGTTATATTGCACATATATCCTCGTTTGTACAGGTTTAATTACGTGGGTGTCCTGTCATAGACTCGTCACTACCTCGTCGAGATTAGGCTCGACACTTACAGAGTACATTGAGTCAGTTGTACTAATACTACACACTGCACTTCTTGTGCAGATTTGGGTACTGGTCTCAGCTGTCTGTGAGGTGTATCAGCTCGGATTATCTTATTTAGAGACTCGAGGTAGATCTGTTGGCGTCCGCAAACCTTGAAGTCCCCTTCCTCTTTCCTTATTTACTGTTCATTTCATTCGAGACAATTTTATTTATTTCAGACTCTATTTCTAGAACTTCTAGAAACTCGTGTACTTGTGACTCCATATTCGGGTTGTACTTAGATATGTTAGTTATTGTGCCACATCGCACTTCATTTTAGTTTTACTTCAGTTTAATTGGTTTATTTAATTGAATTGTGTAAAATTGGTTTAAGAATTTCTCTATGTTGGCTTGCCTAGCGAGTGAAATGTTAGGCGCCATCACGGTCCCGAAGGTGGAAATTTCAGGTTGTGACACCAACGTGGTGGTCGATGCCTTGAGCATAAAGGCTGAGATTATGGGTAGCCTTGCATATATTTCAGTTGGTGAGAGACCACTTGCATTGGGTGTTCAGGCTTTGGCCAATTAGCTCGTGAGGTTAGATTTTTTGGAGCCTAGATGGGTTCTTGCTTGTACGATTTCTCAGTCTTCTTTGTATGAGTGCATCGGAGATCGTCGGTATGACGACCCCTATTTGCTTGTCCTTAACGACATGGTGCAGTGCGGTGGTGCCAAGGAGGTCTCTATTGGAGATGATGGGGTGTTGCGCATGTAGGGTCAGATTTGTGTGCCTAATATGGATAGGTTGCGTGAGTTGATTCTTGAGGAGGCCCATAGTTCGTGGTATTCCATCCATCCAGGTGCCGCCAAGATGTATCAGGATTTTAGGCAACACTACTGGTGGACAAGAATGAAGAAAGATATAGTGGGGTATGTGGCTCGGTGTTTGAAGTGTAAATAGGTGAAGTATGAGCACCAGAGTCTGGGCGGTTTGCTTCGGAGACTTGAGATTCTCTAGTGGGAGTGGGTGTGTATTACCATGGATTTCATTGTTGGGGTCTCACGGACTTTGAAGAAATTCGATGCAATGTGGGTTAATGTGGATAGACTGACTAAGTTTGCACATTTCATACTGGTTGTGACTACCTATTCTTTAGAGCATCTGCCTCAGATCTATATCCAAGAAATTGTTCGTCTCCACGACGTGCCGGTGTCTATTATCTCCGATTGAGGCACGCATTTCACATCACACTTCTGGAGAGCTGTGCAGCGTGAGTTGGGTACACGGGTTGAGTTGAGTATAGCATTCTAGCCTCATACAGGCGGGCCATCCGAGTGCACCATAAAATCTTGGAGGACATGATACGCGCATGTGTTATAGATTTTGGGGGTTCTTGGGATCAGTTCTTACTGCTTGCGGAGTTTGCCTACAACAACAGCTACCAATTAAATATTCAAATGGCTCCTTATGAGGCTTTATATGGGAGACAGTGTCATTCTCTAGGTGGTTGGTTCGAGCAGGGAGAGGATAGGTTGTTGGGCACCAAATTGGTTTGGGATGACTTGGAGAAAGTCAAGTTCATTTAGGATAGGCTTCGTGCAGCACAGTCTAGACAGAAGAGTTATGTTGATCTGAGGGTTCGTGATATTGCATACATGGTGGGTGAAAAATAGTTTCTCAGAATTTCACCCATGAAGAGTGTGATGAGGTTCGGGCAAATTGAGCCCGAGATATATTAGTCCTTTTGATATCCTTGAGATTGTTGGTGAGGTGGCCTGCAGACTTGCACTGCCACCCAGCTTATCGGCAGTTCACGCGGTGTGTTATTCTCCATGTTCCAAAAGTATTATGGCGATCCATCCCGTGTATTAAATTTCTAGCTCAGTCCAATTGGACAAGGATTTGACTTATGAGGAAGAGCCGGTAGCTATTCTATCCCGGCAGGTCCGAAAGTTGAGGTCTAAGAGTTATCCTTATGTGAGAGTGCAATGGAGAGGTCAGCCGATCAAGGGACCTAGGTGGGAGTCTGAGTCCGATATGCAGAGTAGATACCCACACCTTTTTACCAGTCCAGGTACTTTTCTATGTTTGTTCGAGGACGAACATTTCTTTTAAAGGTGGAGAATATGACGACCCGATAGGTCGTTTTGAATACTAGCCCTTATTTTTGCGTTCCAAGATCTCTATTAGCTTTATTTAATGTTTCTCAATTTGCATGCACAGTCCATGTCTTTTTCTGAAAATGTTTTATATTAATATTTGAAGAAAACATGTTTTTTCGCTTTAAACACAACTTGTGTTGACTACGGTCAACATTTTGTGTAACGTCTGTGGGTCCGTATCGTGATTTTGGACTTGGGTGTATGATCGGAATTGAATTCTAAAGTCCCTAAGTTGATTTTATTTGCTTTGCTGAGAGCTAGTAATTTGAAGGTGTCACGACCCAATTCTATTATAGGTCGTGATGGCGCCCAGCATCGCCGCTAGGCAAGCTAACAGTGAACTAACCACTCGATTTCTCTTTTTAATAAATTTCCAAGTAATTAAACTTTCCTTAATTCAAAAGATTTAAGAAATAACGGATTTAAAATAAATAAAATGAAAGCAACTGAGTGCAATCATAAACATAGAAATGAACCAAAACCATAAGTCTAATAGTGTGTGTGCCAAGCCTTGATGTCACAAGTGTATGAGCATTTAGTAGAATGTACAAAAGAATACTAGTCTACTGTGTGAAGTGAAATAGACAAAAAATACAACAAAAGAAAGACTCTAGTTGCTGCAAACGGGCTCCGAAGGGCTGCTCACCGTGAAGTCTCGGGAATCAGGGATGCGCGCCAGACTGATATCCAGATGCACCTGCCTCAAATCCTGCACATTCGGTGCAGAAGTATAGCGTGAGTACATAAACAACATGTACCCAGTAAGTATCTAGTCTATCGTCAAAGAAGTAGTAACGAGGGGTCGACTTCGACACTAACTATGGGCCAAAAATATAAAATAATATGAAATTCTAATTAAACATGATATATATAAAAATAACAATGGAACTCGGAGCATGAAATAAATAAGCAATCCTTTCATCGTTAGTAAGAACCAAATCATTTCTCTCATTTAACCATTTAACCTCTCAAGCCAATAAAGCAATATCAAGTATAATATGGTTTCCAGTGTTATCACGCACGAATTATGCCGAGGACATACCGCCCGAACCAAATATACATAAACATAAATTGTGTGCATTGTCGAAGGTCAAACGACACGAACCATAGATGCATCTATTAATCTACCGAGGCAAACAGAATGAACCATAGATGCATCTATTAACCTACCGAGGCGAACGGCCCGCTCCCATGAGAGTAGTGAAAATTTACCCCACTCGCGGAATATACGTGCTACGCGGTTGAACATAGATTTCTCAAGTTAACATAATATCCCTCAATTCTTTCCAAAAAAGGAAATTCAACTAAAAACTTTAAACATCTTTAAATCCTCAATCTCAACTCTATTCCAGGCAACTAATAAGCATAATTAAGTAACGGGCTCAACAAAGCATGGTGTAAACCTAGAACTACCGGGACATAAGCATAATTAGTAACTACGCACGGACCATTGTCACCTAGTGCATATATAGCCCCAAAAAATAGAAGCACACATTAATTAAATGCACATATAGGGTTAATTCCCTCTTACAAGGTTAGAAAATAGACTTACCTTGTCTCAAAGGCTACTTTTCGGTCCAAGATTTGTGCTCAAACGCTCAATTTGGTGTCAAACGACTCGAAACTAGTCAAATGTTATATAAAATAGTCAATGTATGCTCACAAGTGCATATTCTAACTATTAAAGTGATTACCCAACCCCGATTGAAGAATTCTCAAAATTCACCCCTAAGCCCGCGTGCCCGGATTCCGGAAAATTTCAGAGAAAATTGTTACCCATAACCTCATGAAGTCAAATATATGATTTTCACCACATTTCGTACCCATAACCTAGGTTTTTCATCTAAACCCTTGATTTCACCAATTTATATATGTTAATCTACCCCTAATCTATGTATTTAACTCATGTTGTGTAGAAATTACTTACCTCAAAGTGCTAAGTGAAAACCCTCTTCCAAGAGCTCCAAATATCGCCCAAGAGATGAAAGAAAATGAGCTAAATGGCTTAAGTCCCGCATATAATAATGTTGTGCACATGTCGCACATGTCGCATTTGCAACACTTGGTTCGCAAATGCGACAAATGCATCGGATATGCGAATCTGGGCTCCCACTACCAAGGTCGCAAATGCGAACACTGTCATGGTCGCAAATTCGAATGAAATCTCGCAAATGCGAGCTATGACTAGATCAGGATTCTTCGCAATTGAGAATCCTTTCTCGCAAATGCGAACAAATTGTCACAATTGCGATTCCGACAACAACAGCAAAGAAACACTTGAAAACTGAAGTTTTCTCATCTTTACGAACATGTCTGAAACTCACCCGATCCCTCGGGGCTCCACACCCAATATCCATACAAGTCTAAAAATATCATATGCACTCGCTCGTGAAATCGAAACACCAAAATAACATCAAAAACCGCGAATCAGACACCAAAACGCATGGATTAATTCATGAACTCAAAAACTTCTAAAATACTTATGCGCATCTGATTCCTATCAAATCAACTCGTAATGACGCCAAATTTTGCGTGCAAGTCTTAAATGACATTACAAAACTATTCTCGGTCTCGGAATTCTATTTGGACCTGGATATAAGCAAAACCTACTTCAAACCAAATTTAAAGAACTTCAAAAACCTTCAATGAGCCAATTTTCACTATTAAGCACCGAAATGCTCCCGGAGTCATCATACAAACCTATTGGAACCATCAAATCCCAATTTCGAGATCGTTTACTCAAAACGTTGACTTAAGTCAAACTTAGTCATTCTAGCCAACCTTAAGGAACCAAGTGTTCCAATTTCAACCTGAACCCTTCCAAATCCCGAACTAACCATCCCCGAGAGTCATAAAACAGTAAACGCATATACGTGGAATCTTATTTAGGTGAACGGGGTTCTAAAAAGTTAAACGCCCGGTCGGGTCATTATATTCTCCACCTCTTAAGCAAATATTCATCCTCAAACGGGTCTAGAATCATACTTGGAGTGCTGAACAAGTGTGGATATCTGCTCTACATGACCTCCGCAAACTCCCAAGTCACCTCCTCAATTGGTTGGCCCCTCTACAGAACCTTTACCACGGAAATCCTCTTGGACCGCTACTGGTGCACCTGCCTATCAACAATGGCAACTGGCTCCTCCTCATAACCCAGGCTCTCATCTAACTGAATCGTGTTGAAGTCTAACACATGTGACAAGTTGGCATGATACCTCCGGAGCATAGACACGTGGAAGACCGGTTGAACTCCTGATAGACTAGGAGGCAAAGCAAGCTCATAAGCAACATCTCCAACTCGTCTCAATACCTCAAATGGGCCTATAAACCTTGGGCTCAACTTGCCCTCCTTCCCGAACCTCATAATCCCTTTCATCGGCGATACCTTCAAGAGAACCTTCTCGCACACCATAAATGATACATCACGTGCCTTCTGATCTGCGTAACTCTTCTGTCTGGACTGTGCTATGCGGAGTCGCTCTTGAATCAACTTTACCTTTTCCAAGGCATCCTTCACCAAATCAGTACCATATAACTTAGCCTCGCCGGGCTCAAACCACCAGATGGGAGAACGACATCACCGACCACATAAAGCCTCAAATGGAGCCATCCTTATGTTGGACTGATAATTGTTGTTGTAAGAAAATTTGAATGAGGGAAAGAATAGATCCCACTACCCTCCAAAGTTAGTCACACATGCTCTGGACATGTCCTCCAAGATCTGAACTGTCCGCTCCGACTACACGTCGGTCAGTGGATGGAATGTTGTGTTGAGCTCTACACGGGTCCCCAACTCACTCTGTACCACTCTCCAGAAATGCGAAGCAAACTGAGGGCCTCTGTCTAATATGATGGAAACAGGCACACCATGCAACCGAACTATCTCCTGAATATAAATCTGGGCCAACCTCTTTGAAGTAAACTTAGTCACAACTGGGATGAAGTGTGCCGACTTGGTCAATCTATAAACAATGACCCAAACTTCATCAAACTTCCGCAAAGTCCGCGACAACCCAACTACAAATTCCATAGTAATTCGCTCCCACTTTCACTCAGGTATAGTCATCTGCAGGAGTAGGCCACCTAGCCTCTGGTTCTCATATTTAACCAGCTGGAAATTTAGGCATCTAGTTACATACTTAACTATGTCTTTCTTCATCTGCCGCAACCAATAATGATGGCCAGTTCGCGATACATCTTTGTAGTACCCGGATGAATGGAATATCGAGAACTGTGTGCATCCTCTAGAATCCTCTCCCTCAAGCCATCGACATTAGGAACACATAGATGACCCTGGAGTCATAGAACACCATCGTCGTCGATACTAACCTCCTTGGCACCAACCTTGTAGTACCGTCTTCCTAAGAACCAATAAGTGCGGATCATCAAACTGTCGAGTCTTAATCTTCTCCAATAGCGAATACTGAGCAATGACGCATACAAGAACTCGGCTGGGAACTGAAATATCCAACCTCACAAGTCTATTAGCCAAGGACTAATGTCCAAAGCTAGTGTCCTCTCCTATACTAAAATGAATGCCAAGCTACCCATATGCTCTATTTTTCTGCTCAAGGCATCCGCGACTACATTCGCCTTGCCCGGATGATAATGAATGGTGATAGCATAATCCTTCAGTAACTCAAGCCATCTGCGTTGCCTCAAATTGAGATCCCTTTGCTTGAACAAATGCTGCAAGTTGCAATGATAAGTGTAAACCTCACAGGACACCCCATAAAGATAATGCCTCCAGATCTTAAGAGCATGAACAATTGCGGCTAACTCTAAATCGTGCACAAGATAATTCTTCTCATGGGGCTTCGACTGACGTGAAGCATATGCAATAACTCGCCCCTCCTACATTAATACACAACCCAAACCAATGCGTGAAGTGTCGCAATACACAGTATACATCCCCGAACCGAAAGGCAACACTAGAACTGGTGATGTAGTCAAAGTTATCCTAAGCTTCTAGAAGCTCGCCTCACAATCATCGGACCAACGGAACGGAGCACCCTTATGGGTCAATATGGTCAAATGTTTTGCAATAGATGAGATGCTCTCCACAAACCAGCAATAATAGCCTGCTAACCCCAAGAAGTTCCTGATCTCAGTCGTCGTAGTAGGACGAGGCCAACTCTGAACTGCCTCAATCTTCTTGGGATCAACCTTAATACCCTCTCTTGATACAACATGCCCCAAGAATGCTACAGAATCTAGCCAAAACTCACACTTGGAGAACTTAGCATATAGCTTTTGTTCTCACAATGTCTAGAGCACCACTTTTAAATGCTACTCACGCTCCCCCATGCTGTGCAAATAGATCAAAATGTCATCAATGAAGACAATGACGAATAAATCAATATAAGGCCTGAACACCTTATTCATCAAATCCATAAACACCGCTGGGGCGTTAGTCAACCGAAGGACATCACTAGAAACTCATAATGGCCATATCTAGTACGTACAGCAGTCTTCAGAACATCTGAGTCCCGAATCTTCAACTGATGGTAGCCCAATCTCATGTCGATCATAGAGAACACCCTAGCATCCTAAAACTGGTCAAACAAATCATCAATATGCGGCGACGGGTACCTTTTATTAATGGTAACCTTGTTCAACTAGAGGTAATCAATGCACATCTGTATAGTCCAATCTTTCTTCTTCACAAATAACACAGGTGCACCCCAAGGTGATACACTCGGCCTGACAAATCCCTTTGCTAACAACCCCTCAAGATGCTCCTTCAACTCTTTCGGAGTCATACGGTACGGTGGGATAGATATAGGTTGGGTTCCTGGAACCAAATCAATGTAGAAATCGATATCACAATATGGTGGCATGCCTGGAAGATCATAAGAAAGCACATCAGAGAACTCCCGGACTACTGGTACTGAATCAATCACCGGAGTCTCTCCTGTCGTATCCCGAACATAAGCTTGATAAGCCAAATAACCCTTCTCGACCATGTGTCGAGCGTTCATAAAAGAGATGATCCGACTAGGTGTGCTGATAGACGAACCCTTCCACTCCAATCTAGGCAACTCTGGTATCACCAAGGTAACAGTCTTGGCATAGCAATCAAGGATGGCGTGATATGGAGATAACCATTCCATGTCCAGATATCGAGCAGTAGAAGATTTTCTCTAGTCTTATTGCCACAAAATGTAACAATGCAGAACCGGCAGACCCGATCCACAATAATAGAATCACCCACTGGAGTGACACATAAACAGGAGTGCCCAAGGACTCACGAGGAATATCTAGGAAACGAGAAAACAGAGATGATACATATGAATAGGTGGAACCTGGATCAAATAATATCTAAGTGTCCCTAACGCAGACAGAAATAATACATGTGATCACGGCATCTAAGGCCACCGTATTAGGTATGGACGGGAAAGCATAGAACCTAGCTGGAGCGCCACCTGGATGGCCTCCACCTACCTGGCCTCCACATCTAGGACGGCCCCTACCCACCTACCTTCTGCATTTGGGCGGCCGAACAACTGGTGATGCTAGTGGTGCCGTAATCATTGGTTCCTGACTTTGTTGCACTGCCTTGCCCCAGAGTCTGGGACAAAATCTCTTCATGTGACCAGGATCTTCACACTCGTAGCAACCCCTCAGAGCAGTGGACGGCTACCCTGAAGTCTGACCCTGATGGCCTGAATACCCACTGGAAGAACCCTGAATAGCTAGTGGGCGGTAAGAACTCTCTAGGATGGCACTAAATTAGGCGCTGGAAGAATCCAGATGGCCAGAGTACCCACTGGAAGAACCATGGATAGCTGGTGGGCGTTAAGAACTCTTTGGCATAGCATAAAATAAGGTCACACTAGAGAAATCTAAGGAGGTAGTGGTGCTGGATATATGGGCCTGCTAGGCTGACCCCTCCCAAACTGAACTCTGCCCCCAGCCGGGGAACCTCTAAACTCTCCAGAAAAATGGAATCACTTGTCCCGATGCATCTGCTCACTACCTTGCTGACAGTAACCCTCAATCTTCCGAGCTATCTCCATAACTAGTTGATGAGAAGTACCTATCTCGACCTCTCGGGCCATAGTGAGCTGAATACCGGAGAGCAATCCTGCAACAAACCTCTGTACACTCTCAGCATCAGTAGGAAGTATCATAAGGGGATGGCGAGACAACTCAGAGAATCTCTCCTCATAGTCGGAGTGACATCTGACCCTGCTGGAGCTGCTCAAACTAACACCACAACTCTTCGGGTGGAATATACCTATCCTAGAAAAGGCGTGTAAACGGATCCCAAGTCGTGGGAGTAAAATCTGCTGGTCTGCCAAGAAGATGTGACTGCCACCACCTACGGGCCCTGCCCTCTAGCTAGAAAGTAGTGAAATCCACCCCATGGGACTCCAATATACTCATGTTGTGCAGTCTGTCCCTGCACCTATCAATGAAGTCCTGATGGTCCTCATGTCGCTCACCTTCGAAGACAGGAGGGTGAATCCTTGTCCATCTATCCAATAGCTTCTACGGCTCGCCGCCGACCGTAGCTAGTCTAGGCTCAGGTACAGTTGCTTCAACTGGCTGGGCTCAGCCCACGGGTAGTGCACCCGGGGTCTTATATACGACAGCTATATGTCCCGGAGCCTAGGCAGTAGGGGTATGTGCTCCTCACCCCCTCCCCCCCTCCCCCGCCTGAGATGTGGTTGGATCCGTTGGAAATAAACCAGCCTGTGTCATAGAGTTCATGAACGGCAACATACGGCCCATGACCTCCTGGAATCCTAGTGCGGACATGAAATCCGTTGGGACTGGCTCAGCTGCAGGTACCTTGATCTACTCCTCAATAATAAGATACTCCACTGGATACACTAGTGGCTTAACAGGAGCAGTTCTAGGACACCCTCATCCTTTGGCATGAGCTGCAACCTTCCCTCGGCCTTTAGCAATAGGGGGAGCCGCTCCTCCACGGCCGGGAACATATGCCGTGCGCGTTCTCACCAAGGAGGCACAATTTCTACTAACGGTCAAGTAACTAGACAAAACTCAAAGTAAATGAACTTCAGTCTTTACGAATCCTTTATTAAGTTTCAATATAATTTAAACACTTAAACTAATAGATAGTGCAAATAATTCAAGTATTACATGATAGAGTGATAAAACTATCCGGACATAAGCATGATTTAAATCTACGCACGGACTCTCGTCACTTAGTACATACGTAGCACCCACAATTAGTAGCAAATAGCAATTTAAACACCTATGAGGTGAATTCCCTCTTCCAAGATTAGGCAAGAGACTTATCTCATTCCCAAGTTCACTTTCCGGTCCACAAACCACCCTAAAAGCCTCAAGTCGGTGCCAGACAATCCGAAACTAGCCCAATATTATATAAATTAATCAATATATACTCAAAAGTTCATACTTTAGCTATTAGAGTAATTACCCAACCCAACTTGTAAGAATCCTAAAATTCACCTCGGGCGCCACGTGCTCGGATTCCGAAAATATTTGAAGATAAATATTAACCATAACCTCACGAACCCAAATATATAATTTCCACTCAATTGCATAATCATGTTCATGGTCTAATCCCATTTTTATCAAAACCTAGGTTTTGTTTTCAACAAAATCCTAAAATTTCCACAATTTCTATGTTAAACTCTTCCCATAATGTATGTATTAAATTCATAGTGTAGAAAATACTTACTTCAAGGTGCTAGATGAAAAACCATCTTCAAAGAGATCTAAAATCAGCAACTAGTTGAGAGAAATGAACCAAATAAGCCTAAGTCCCGATTTTAAAAACACACTACCCGGGCATTTCATCTTCACGATCGCGGAAGAGGAATCGCGATCGCGAAGGTAAATAGTCCAGGCCCCAGAAAATTGGCTATCGTGAACGCCACCAAATCCTAATGAATGTGAAGGCTTTTATGGCCTTCCCTACATGAACACGAGGGCTTCCTTGCGAACGCGAAGACCACAATGGCCACCCCTGCCTAGTTTATCCTACGCGAACGTGGGCCCATTCACGCGAACGTGAAGGCCACTGATCCCAAACCTTCACGAACGCGGACTTGATGTCGCGAATGCAAAGAACAAATTCCAGTCCCCAAATTTTCCTTCTTTGTGAACGCGACCCCACCCACGTGATCGCGAAGACGAAAACCAAAACTAGCAGTAACAACATTTTGGACTTAGCTCCGGGTGGTCTAAAATGCACCCGAGCCACCAGGGAGCCTATCCAAATGCACCAACAAGTACATAAACATAATACGGACCGTCTAGAACTCTCGAAACACATAAAACATTATCAAAACTAAGAATCACACCCCAAAACAAAATTGAATCAAGTTATGAATTTCAAGCTTTTCAACTTACTCCGAACGCGCCGAATCATACTTAGATTACTCAGAATGATACCAAATTTTACGTGCAAGTCATAAATCACCGTACGGAACTATCTTAGTGCTCAAAATCCCAAACGGACCTTGATAACACCAAAGCCTACTCCAAACAAAACTTAAAAAACTTGAAAACCTTCAATGTGCCAACTTTCAACACTAAGCGCCGAAATGCTCCAGGGTCATCTGAAACCCGATCCGAACACATGCCCAAATAATAAATTCTCATACGAACCTATTGCGACCATCAAATCCTGGTTCCGAGGTCATTTACTCAAAACATTGACTCAAGTCAAACTTGGCTATTATGGGCCACTATTAAGGAACTAAGTGTTCCGATTTCAACCCGAACCCTTCGAAACCCGAACCAACCATCCCCCCAAGTCATAAAATAGTAAATGCACATATGGGGAGTCTTAATTAGGGGAACGGGGATCTAAAAATCTAAATAACTGGTCGGGTCATTACAATTGTAGTACTTAGGGGAGGCAGTCTGACTCTTGTAAAGCTGGGAGCTTATTACCTCGTATACCCGATAAAATATTTGATGTTCTTACTTGCCTATAATTATCCTTAGTTATATATCTCTGCACCTATGTGCTCATAGGGTTACTTCTGAACTCAAAGTTTTATTATTTCCCCAGTGCACTCTTTTTTATTTTCGTAACACTTATAC
>AWOL01S0002228.1:2935-29194 GCA_000715115.1 Nicotiana otophora
GCCTTTTGGGGTCAGACAGCTATTTTACTTACTATATTGCGAGAGTTGAGTCAGTATCAGCAGGTAAGCATATCTTCAGATTATCTTTGACTCCCAGTTACTTTCAGTTATTATATTATCAGTTTAGTTTCAGCTTTCAGTTAATATGTTGCCTTACATACTCGGTACATTATTTTGTACTGACGTCCCTTTTGTCGGGGACGCTGCATTGCATGCGTACAGGTTCAGATAGACAGACGAGTAGAGCTCCTCAGTATAGTTTCCCGAGTTCAGCTTGATTTGTAAGCTTCGCGTCCTTTGGAGTTGCCGGGTCTAGAGTTTTATGTATATCTTGTGTATATATGTATATATATGTTATGGATAGATCGGGGCCCTGTTCCGATCACAGTACATCCATCACTAGAGGCTTGTAGACATATCCTGTCAGTTAGTGCCGTATGTTGGGCTTGTAATCCTTATATATATATTTTATTGGTTTGCCAGCGGTAGTAGTTATGTCGGCCTTGTCGAACCTGCTTTATATTGATGTTTTCTCAGTTTTTGCAAATTGTCTTGCAATGTGGCCCATGGCTAAAGTATGACATTATATGTTCAGAGTCCCTTAGTCGCAAGTTGGTACGCAAGGATAGGTGAGGCACTGGGTACCGGTCTCCCTCCCACCCCCCAAGGTTCGGGGCATGACAAAAGTGGTATTAGAGTAGTTCTATCCTAGGGAGTCTACAAGCCTTTTCTAGTAGAGTCTTATTTATAGGTGTATTGTGCACCACACTTATAAGCAGGGGGCTACAAGGAATTTAGGACTGTCACTCTTTCTTTTTACTCTAGATCATGTGGTAGAGCTCAGTTGTAAGAACTCAATTTCATAAACTCTATCTTATTCATAATACGACGATGCCTACATCTAGAAAGGCGGTTGGTAAGGGATTGAATGTGGTTGTGGAAGAGTTGAGTCAGAGGAACTCGATTTTGCATCATGCTTATGATGAGTAAATGTAAGATCTTCAGCAGATCAGTGTGAACTAATACGCATAAGCTTCTTGATAAAGAGCCTTAAGGCAAGAATATCTATTCACCCTTATGGTTAAAAGCAATGAGAGAATCAGAAGGTACAAGTTGCAACAAGTAAAAGAAGCAAGATGAAGAAGAGAATAAGGTACCCAGTTAATGAAGATTATCAGTATTACAGAGTCTATAGTAAAGTGAAGGAAAAGACGAGAGGTGACAGGCCTTGAGACAACAAAAGAATACGGGATAAAGTCATATCCTCATTTCGAGAAATACGTTTGTGACTCCAACGCAACTACCAGAAGGAAAAGTTAGACCCAAAGTACTAGAAATCAGTATGGGCTGGTGAACAAGATAAACTAAACATAAATTAGGGACTGAGTGAGTTGATAATGGTCGACGTCATGAGAATTTCAGATTTCGTTTCGACGATAACAGAATGAACAACAGAAGAAGATTCATGAGAAATTCATAGAATGGTCATTCGGGAAGATGCTCCCTAAAGCAAGCAATGTGACCAAAGTTCAGCTTAAGGGATTGTATGTGCCAGTTATACTAAGTGTCACCCTCGCGAGTAAGGAAATTTATTATCCTTGGTACATAAGGATTACCGTGAGGCGAATAAGGGTCATTGATGATGTGAAAAGACGCCAAAGATGAAGAGGTAAAACATATATACATAGATCATCATAGCACTAAATGTTATACTCCTCTAAAGAGGGGAATATAGAGTGCTGTGGCATTAAGTCAGAATTAAGTGATTCTAGTGACTATGGAATGGTAAAGGAAGAACGTGATAAAAATGAAAAAGGAATGAGATTGCACTTATCCAAATCCTACAGATATGCTACGATTCCAGAATATTATGCAAGCACGACATCAAGGAAAGGAAGTAAGGACTCCTTCCCTGAATGTTATTGATAAATAAGGAGCCAGTACAAGAGGTAAGTTAAACAAAGGAAATAACCTAAGAAAGATTATGCGGAATATTGATATGAGAATGGGCCAACGAGTAGTTGACATTTTATTTAGGAAGAACCTAGTTATGGCTAGACAGGAGGTTCTAGAAGAATCAGCAGATCGTGCAAGATAAACATAGTCAAACCCAATATACTGAATTCAGCCTCGCAGTAATGTCATTGTACTACTTGAGATATATTCAGATAAGAGTCGAGATAGTTAAAGGTACCGTATGAATGTTACGGGAATAAAAGAGAGTGCCACTCGGAAGACAGTCAAAATATCAGTTTAGAAGCAACCCTACAAGCACAGGGGCATAGAGGTAAGTAACTACGGATAATTATAGGCAAGGAAGGACATCAAAAGGTCTGTCGAGTATACAATGTAAGAAGCTCACAGCTTCACAAGAGTTAGAGGGTCCTCCCTAAGTAATACAATGGAAGAATACCTGAGGAAATAAGGAAGGAGGCTTCAATATAAACATAGTAACTTGAAGAAGAAATGGTCATGTAAAAACTATCTCACTACAACATTGTATGCACTCCATAAGAAAGTGGCACCTATTATGGCTAATGAATGGGAAGTAAAAATCAAAAGTGATATTCAAGATCATATGAGTTGCACAAAAACTCCTGTATGTGTGGGAACTAAGATAAGCTAAGTATGCATACAACAAGGGGCAGAAAGATCAGGAAAAGTAATAGCTTGCATTTAAATAAAACCGAAATGGAACGAGAGGAATTATTCGATCAACGATCCAGAATTTGCTACGTTATAAATGCACTTAAGATTTCGAAGTATTATCCATGCAGCATATATGTTGACAATCATACAGCCGTAGAAGACTTTGGTATAAGTTAAAAGAAAGAATTGAGCCCAAGGCATAGACAAAGGATTGAATTATTATAAGATTGTATCATGGATATTCCATAGCAGCCACAAAAGGCTAAAAGTAATAACTAACACCATGAGCCGCAGATCGGAAGGTAGATTAAGCCTACATAAAGGTTGATCAGAGGGAAGAGGAAACTAAAGAGTTACATCGGCGAAGTAAATCAGGAGTCTGATTATTGGACCCAGAAACTTATAGAAACCGTGATTGAGAACATAGCCGAGTCACTCTTAATATCAGAGGTACAAGAGAGATAGTACAACAACCATATTCTATAATGGCTCAATCATAAAGTCAGTTAGAAGTGTACCAGCCTCATAAGAAGTCAGTATGAAGCTCTCACCGAATCATGTAAAGAGGTGGAAGTATTATAATAGAAATTCAAGTTGTGGATGTGAATTATACCTATGTGGAAGAGAGGTCATGAAAGAGATAGAAGATGTGATGTGAGATTTTAAGTTAAGGTAAAGGTGAACAACGTACGAGATACTCAAATATAGAAGGTTGCGAATAGTCCGTACTTCGGACAAAAGGCTAGAGGCGCTGGGATTCAGTATCTAGGAATAATAGCGGCAGCGTTAGTGGCATATTATTCGGCCTATGGTTTCTAGGTACCGAGAGATCTAGCCAAGAGAGTAAAGAAGAGTTAGAGACGATGTGATGTCTTGCTTGATGTTCCAGAATAACATAAGGAAATCTATCGTGCAAGCAACTTGAAAGGAGGTTGTGAGTAGCATAAATAGATATGTATAGGTTGCAAGCTAAAGTATAGTAAAGCTATAAGGTTTTATGACAGGAGTAAGGATAAGAAAGGGCGAGTGAGGAGGTGATAAGAAATGTATAAGTCCTCAGGATTAAGCCCATGAAAACAAGAGAAATAATGGTCTCTCTAAGTTATAGAAAGTTCAGTATAGCCTGAATAAACTCAAAGGAGTCTAACACTAGTAGTATTTAGAAAAGATGGAATGCTACCCTGGTAGTAGAATGAGGGTGTAATTGTGATAGATGAAGGATGACGTTTGGGCCTTTGATTGAATAATGATTTGAAAAAAAAAGAAGGGAAATTTCATGAATTGTACAGGATAAAAATACCCACGTAAGGTGAATCACATTGGGATGCTATGAAATACAGTTATGAAAGAATGGTATCTCCCCAGGTGAATCAGTCTAATCATTTCAGATGTTCCTCAATGAGACGTGAGCCCTAGCGGCAGTATTACATAAAAGCTCAAGTTATCAGTGGTAGATGATATGTCAACATTAAGGTGAATAAGCAATGGATGGAAAAAAGTCACAAAGTATGAGGTGATTTTAGGTCGTCATTCTTAAGATGAACAGTAATGAGGAAGCATTAAAGGACAAAGATTTATATATATGGGATAAGCAACGAACGTAACCTGGAGTTTGGTAGAAGACCTCAGTAATGATAAATCGAGGTAAGAGTAATGGTATAGTATGACCTACTTAAATGCAGTAAAGTCGTATGGATAGATAATCGGGCCTGTGAAATAAGACATAGCAATATTCGTAAGTTCGACAAAGTACCGAGCGAAGAACTTCAGTATACTTACAGATGCATAGAGGATATCTTGTCAAGCTCTGTATATGTTTACAAAGTGAGGCCTAAAGATTGGCTAAAACCTGGAGGAAAGAGTCGCATAGGCATAAATACAAGGAAAAAGTGGTACAGGCTGCATGATAGAGGGTAGCAACGGTTACGAGGTTGAAAGAATTCCCACCACAAGTAGTGGTGTGAGAAAGAGGCCTAAAGGGGGGAATGCCCCGGCCTTTGGATTTATTCACAGAATAGTTGCCTAAATGGCAAGGAGAGTACTAAAGTATTCGCAAGAGTTATAGGTTATGATAATGATAAGTGCATCGGTCAGCATAGGATGAATGTTCCAAAGGGGGGAATAATGTTACACCCCATGTTTTCGTACGTGAAAGTACGCCATAAGTAAATTAATGAAATCTCGGAAATGAGATGTTACATTCTGCATTTTCTTACATTAAAATTTTGTCGTAAGTTAATCGACGTAAAATTCGGGAATGAGATTATTTTGATATTATAAGCATTATGCTGTTTCAAACAAGTGATCAGTAAATTCGTGAAGGTGAGAGGTAAGCAAATCGAAGAAAAGGAATTTCGTCGAAGTTTGGCATTTTGAGATAAAATACGGTACGAGCTATAAATACCCGGTATTTATGGACTAGTGCCATACAAGGTACCACATGACCATGATAGTAAGGTGCATGAAGTTTGTTAAAAGTGAGTAGTATTCTAAGTAATTTGGGAAAATTCTTAATTATGTGGGTAATTAGTTAATAATTGGACTAGTGGGGGATTAACAAAGTTAATTAATCTAATTAAATAAATCTAGTTATTGAATAATCTTAAAGCCAAAAACGTGGCAGCAAAATGTAGTGAATCAAATGACTCTTAAATTATGTTGCTAACTATCATAATTTGGACATTATTTGGTCAAGACATCCCAATCAAGTAGGGCCCACGAAAATTCAACAATTGTAAGAAATTTACCTTATTAAGGTATGATTCTAAGTATGGCAAGAGACGGATTACGCTTGAATTCGGATTCACAACTCTAAGAGATGTTCAACGAAGCTATTCTGTGTAATCGCAACGAGATTTGCAATTTTAAGAGAGCACGGTACAATATTTATCAAGAACATCATACGAATATTTCTCTACTTCGATCTGCCATTACGTGTAGTCACAATTGACATGTGTTAGAGGGATTGTCAAGAGAATCGGCTCAGGTATGTTAAGGCTAAGCCCTTCCTTCATTCTGGTATGATCTCGTAATTATATGTATTTGATAACGAGGCATAAAGAGAAGTTCATACTCCCAATTTTATATATATTATCTTAGTCTAATAAATTACAGTATTCTCCTTATCGGGACTTCATATTTAATTGAGTATTGTCTTCTTCTAGTGAAGAGAGAAGAGAGCCTATATATACAGTATTATAGTATTTCATTACCATAGAGCTATAATTGATGGACAAGCCCCTATTAGACAACCTCTGATCAGATGGTAAGTTATATACCGAGCCTACTATGGTTGAGCGCCTATGAGCGAGCCCAGCATGGACGAGATACAGCGCCTAGTATGGCCGAGTTCTAATGAGCGAGCCTACTACGGCAGAGCAGTTATATATATACCGAGCCTTATAGGGTCGGACAACTATTTTAGTTACTATATTGAGAGAATTGAGTCAATATCAGCAGGTAAGCATATCTTCAGATTATCTTTGACTCCCAGTTACTTTCAGTTATTATATTATCAGTTCAGTTTCAGCTTTCAGTTAATATGTTGCCTTACATACTCGGTACATTATTTCGTGTTGACGTCCCTTTTGCCGAGGACGCTGCATTTCATGTGTGCGGGTTCAAATAGACAGAAGAGTAGACCTCCTCAGTAAGGTTGCCCGAGTTCAGCTTGATCGGTATGCTCTTCGTTCTTCAGAGTTTTCGGGTCTAGAGTTTTATGTACATGTTGTGTATATATGTATATATATATGTTATGGATATGCCGGGGCCTGGCTCCGATCACAGTACATCCTTCACTAGAGGCTTGTAGACATATCATGTCAGTTAGTGTCGTATGTTGGGCTTGTAAGCCTTGTATGTATATTTTGTTGGTTTGCCAGCGGTAGTAGTTATGTCGGCCTTGTCGGCCCAGCTTTATATTGATGTTTTCTCAGTGTTCGCAAATTGTCTTGCAATGTGGCCCATGGCCAAAGTATGACATTATATGTTTAGAGTCCCTTAGTCGCAAGTTGGTACGCAAGTATAGGAGAGGCACCGGGTGCCGGTCTTGCCCACTAGGTTTGGGGAGTGACATGTCCACAGTGCGCGTTCTCACCATCTGTGAGAGAATAAGAGAATGAAAATTAGTACACCATTAACTGCACGATAGGAGATGAATAAAGAGTAGTCTCCTAACACCCTATAGCCTCTCTAAGATAAGTACGGACGTCTCTGTACTGATCCGCAAGACTATATTAGGCCTTCTCATAACTTGTGAGACTTACGTGAACCTAGTGCTCTAATACTATGTTGTCACGACCCAATTCTATTATAGGCCGTGATGGCGCCCATCGTCGCTGCTAGGCAAGCCAACAGTGAACTAACTATGTGATTTTTCTTTTTAGTAAATTTCCAAGTAATTAAACTTTCCTTAATTCAAAATATTTAAGAAATAACAGATTTGAAATAAATTAAACGAAAGCAACTGAGTGCAATCATAACCATAAAAATGATCAAAACCACAAATCTACTAGTGCGTGTGCCAAGACCTGGTATCACAAGTATATGAGCATCTAGTAGAATATACAAAAAAATACTAGTCTATTGTCTAAAATGAAATAGACAGAAAATACAACAAAAGAAAGACTCTGGCTACTGCAGAATAGGCTCCGAAGGGAAGCTCACCGCGAAGTCTCGGGAATCAGGGAAGCGCGCCGGACTGATATCCAGATGTACCTGCCTCAGATCCTGCACATTCAGTGCAGAAGTGCAGCATGAGTACATAAACAACATGTACCCAGTAAGTATCTAGTCTAGCCTCAAAGAAATAGTGATGAGGGTCGACTTCGACACTTACTATGGACCAAAAATATAAAATAATATGAAATTCTAATTAAACATGATATATATAAAAATGACAATGGACATAAAAGCAAGAAATGAATAAGCATTCCTTTCACCGTTAGTAAGAACCAAATCATTTCCCTCATTTAACAGTTTAGCCTCTCAACCAATGAAACAATATCAAGTATAATAGGGTTTCCAGTATTATCACGCACGAATTATGCCGAGGACGTACGGCCCGATCCAAATATACATAAACAACAACTGTGTGCACTGCCAAGGGTCAAACGGCACGAACCATAGATACATCTATTAACCTGCTGAGGAGAACGACCCGCTCCCATGAGAGTGGTGGAAATTTACCTCGCTCGCGGAATATACTTGCAACGCGGTTGAACATAGATTTCTCAAGTTAACATAATATCCCTCAATTCTTTCCAAAACAAGAAATTCAACTAAAAACTTTTAACATCTTGAAATCATCAATCTCAACTCTATTTAAGGAAATTAATAAGCATAATTAAGGGGTCAACAAAGCATGGTGTAAACCTAGAACTATCCGGACATAAGTATAATTAGTAGCTACGTACGGACCCTCGTCACCTAGTGCGTATGTAGCCCCCATAAATAGAAGCACACATTAATTAAATTCACCTATGGGGTTAATTCCCTCTTACAAGGTTAGAAAAGAGATTTACCTTATCTCAAAGCCTACTCTCCGGTCCAAGATTTGTGCTCAAACCCTCAATTTGGTGCCAAATGACTCGAAACTAGTCAAATATTATATAAAATAGTCAATATATGCTAAAAAGTTTCATATTCTAACTATTAAAGTGATTACCCAACACCTATTGAAGAATTCCCAAAATTCATCCCCGGGCCCACGTGCCCGGATTCCAAAAATATTCGGAGAAAGTTGTTACCCATAACCACATGAAGTCAAATATATGATTTTCACCAAATTCCGTAACGTTTTTGGTGGTCAAATCCCATTTTTATCCAAAACCTAGGTTTTTCATCTAAACTCTTGATTTCACCTATTTTTACATGTTAATCTACCCCTAATATGTATTTAACTCAGTTGGGTAGAAATTACTTACCTCAAAGTTCTAGGTGAAAACCCTCTTCCAAGAGCTCCAAAAATCACCCAAGAGATGAAAGAAAATGAGCTAAATGGCCTAAGTCTCGCATTTAATAAAGTTGTACACGGGGCGCAGATGTCGCATTTGTGACACCTGATTCGCAAATGAGAAGGTCGCAAATGCGACAAATTCATCGCAAATGCGAATCTGGGCTCCCATTGCCAAGGTCGCAAATGCGAACACTATCAAGGTCGCAAATGCCACTGAAATCTCACAAATGCGAGCTATGCCCAAATCGGGCTTCTTCACAATTGAGAAGCCTATCTTGCAAATGCGAGGTTCGCAAATGCGAACCAATTCTCGCATTTGCGATACCTGCAATAGCAACAAAGAAACACCAGAAATCTGAAGCTTTCTCATCCTTTTGAACATGTCTGAAACTCAGCTGAGCCTTCGGTGCTCCAAACCTAACATCTACACAAGTCTAAAAATATCATACGAACTCACTCGCGCAATCGAAATACCAAAATAACATCAAAAACCACGAATCGGATACCAAAACGCATGGATTAATTCATGAACTCAAAATCTTCTAAAATACTTTCGCGCGTCTGATTCCTATCTAATTAGCTCGGAATGATGCCAAATTTTGCGTGAAAGTATTAAATTATATTACAGAACTATTTCCTGTCTCGAATTCTATTTGGACCTCGATATTACCAAAACCTACTTCAAACCAAATTTGAAGAACTTCGAAAACCTTCAAAGAGCCAACTTTCACTATTAGTCGCTAAAACACTCCACGGGTCATCAAAAACCTGATCTGAACATCCCAAGTCCTAAATTATCATATGAATCTATTGGAACCATCAAATCCCGATACCGAGGTCGTTTACTCAAAACATTGACCGAAGTCAAACTTAGCTTTTCTAGCCAACCTTAAGAAACCATGTGTTTCGATTTCAACCAGAACCCTTACATATCCTGAACTAACTATCCCCGCAAGTCATAAAATAATAAAAGCACATACGGAGAGTCTTATTTAGGGGAACGGGGTTCTAAAAAGCAAAGCAACCAGTCAGGTCGTTATACAAGGTTTAGAAACATCCTAGGTTTGACCATAGGTTGGCGTTATGGTTATCGAGTTCATATTTTGGTTCCGAGACTTAGTATAGGTCTTTTTTACTATTTGAAACTGGTCTGCAAAATTTGGTGCAAATCAGAGTTGGTTTGATAAGATTCGGTCGCTTGGTTGTCATTTTAGAATTTCTTGAGTTTTCTTTGAGATTTCATGCATTTTGACGTCCGATTTGTGATTCTAGGTGTTATTTTGGTGTTTTGGTCATGTGAACAAGTTTTTGTGATATTATTATGCTTGTGTGCATGTTTTGTTTGGAGCCCGAAGGGCTCGGGTGAGTTTTGGATAGGCTACGGACCATTTCGGACTTAGGAGATTGCTGGTTTTCAGCAGTTTTTGGTGTCTGGTATGATGTGCTTCGCCATCGCAAAGCTACTTGTGATCGCAAAAGGGAAACTTGGGCTGGGGCGGACATCTTCTTCCCGAATGCAGGGACATGGTCGCAAATGCGAAGTAGTGAGGGGCATACCCTTCGCGAAAGCAAACGCGGAGAGTTCTGGGATTCTGGGAGGAAGGCAGATTATTACTCATTGCGAACGCGAGCCTTGGCTTGCAAACGCGAAGGCTGGCCTATTTAAGCCTTTGCGAATGAAAAGGGTTCATCGCGAATGTGTAGGCCATTTGGGTTGTTGTTCTTCACGAACGCATCAGGTGATTCGTGAACGCGAAGAACACCTGACGCCCAGGTATGAAAACATTTCAAAGTCGGGATTTTCCCCATTGTTCACAATTTTCAAGATTGAGCTCGTCCTAGAGGCAATTTTGAAGAGATTTGTCATCCCAACTTCATTGATTTGATTAGTTTGGAGGCTAATTCTAAAGAAAAAGCCACGGTTGAGCATTGATTTGGTTGCAGAATGAGGTAAGTGTCGCGAATAACCTTAACTTGAGGGATTAGAACTTGTTGGTCTATTTTCTATGTGTATTATGTGTGGGGACGACGTATATATGAGGTGACGAGTATATATACATTGATATTGGGGTATAGCAAGCGGGTAGAAATTATTTATTGTGATATGTGGTTTACTTGCCTATATTTTTGTCATGACCCAAAATCCAACTAGTCGTGATGGCACCTAATCCAACCCGTTAGGTAAGCCAATTACCAACTATCTGATTCCAATAAAATTAATGAGACAATTAATTAAAAGAAAATATCTAAAACCAATACTTTTCCCCAAGAATTGGTAGTATAAATCATGAGCTTCTAAGAATAGAGTATACAAAGCAGAAATGAAATAAATACATAGTCTATTTGAATAATACATAAATAAAGCTTTTATAAATCTAAGGCAACACTGAACAAGAGGTAGCTACAGTAGGAACGCAGGCACATCTTCAAATTCGGCAACCATAGAGCATAGCTACAACAACAGCCAATATCTACACGCAATGTGCAGAAGTGTAATATCAGTACAACTGACCACATGTACTGAATAAGTAACACCTAGCCTTAGGTTGAAAGTAGTGACGAGCTTGTACCAAGGTCAGAGTCCAACTTCCATAACCAACAATAGTTCATAACAATATTAAACAAGTAATACCATAAGTAACTCAAAATAAATACTAATCTAAATCATGACTTCTGAAAATAGTTCTGCCTTTCAAGTACATCAGTGAAAGACCCCAAATCGCTTACCGAAGTTACCAAAAATATGAATAAGTTTGAAAACAATAGTTTTTCCAAAATCCTTTCAATAATAAATAAAATATCTCATTTTATTTCCAGATAACCAGTGTAAAACAAATGCATAACTATGCCCATCTGTCAACATGTGTGAGAAATCATGAATAATGTGATATCGTACAGCATGAGGAAAACACATCTCTATGCATATATGTCATGTGTGCATGTCAATGTAATGTATCTCAGAGATTGTACTCATGTACTCACACACTCAGAGTACTCAATCTCACTGTCTCGCATTCTCTCTCACTGTGCTCGGCACACTCAATCACTCAGCGCTATACAATACCTGCTGCGACATGCAGCCCGATCCCTGTTTATAGTCGACTGCGCCCACTGGGGGTGTGTACAGACTCATGAGGGGCTCTTACAGCCCAAGCTCTATAAGCGCGGACAAATCACGTGCTGCACGGACAACTCACGTGCCATAATATAAATGTCTGGATCCGCACGGCCAACTCACGTGCAATAGTATAATATATATAAAGCCAACATGGCATGTTGTGGCGTGCAGCCCGATCCCAAATATATCCTCACAATCAGAACCTCGGCCTCCCTCAGTCATCAATCTCTCCAGGCTCTCTCTCATGGGCTCACAATGTCATGAGAACAACCCAAATTGATGATATGATGTATCAATAAATAATAACAGAGACTGAGATATGATATGTAATGACATGAATATGACTGAGTGTAAATTTTCAATTTAAAATAAATAATTCACAACAATATGCCCTCTGGGGGTCCCAATAATACTCGCACATAGCCTCAACATGATTTTTAATATGCTTTTCAGCTCAATATCTTTAACTCATAAAACCTCATGGAAAATGCCAAGATCATTTAACTACAAAATTCCATGAAACAATTATGTCACAATTTCTATAGTGCACGCCCACACGCCCGTCACCTAGGATGTGCGTCACCTCCCAACGATTTACATAATACATATATTCAAGGTTCATACCCTCAGCTCTAAGAGTAGAAGAGTTACTTACATTGAACAAGTCAAATCCAATTTCGAGCAAGCTAAGCAATGCTCCAAAAATTCCATTATGCGTGTATCAACTTCCAAACTGCTCGAATCTAGTCACAATTAATTTGATTCAGCTCACAAAAATTATAGAAATTAATTCCATATCAAAATACTAATATTTTCCCAAATATTCGAAATTACGCCCCAAAAATCACATGTAGGACCCACGTCTCGAAATCTGATAAAACTCACAAAATCCGAACCCCCATCCAACCACGAGTCCAACCATACCAAAATTACTCAAATCCGACCACAACTCAGCCTTCAAATCCTCAATTAAAGTCTATGAATGTTTCTACTATTTTCAACCCAAAACACTAATTTGTTGATAAAAACAATAATAGATTCGTGTAATTTAATCAAAACCGAGTTAGAATCACTTACCCCATTATTTTCCATGAAACACTCCCGAAAATTGCCTCTTCCTGAGCTCAAATTCGTCAAAAACTGAAAATGGGACGAAGTCCCATTTTCACAACTTAAACTCACTGCCCAGCTTTTTATTTTTCGCAAAGCACAAAATAGCTCCCGTCCAAATTCCTCCTTCGCGAATGCGATATCACCCTCGCGTTCGCGAAGCACAAAATGCCTCTGCCTCAATGCCTTCTATGTGAATGCGTTCAACCCATCGGGAACGCGATACTTCGTTCCCCCTCACTACGCGAACGCGACACCCCCTACGCGAACGCGTAGACCAATTGCCTGGGGTCCTCAGCTACTTCCTCTCTTCTTCGCGAACGCGTAACACCTCTCGCGTTTGCGATGCCCACCCAGTCCATCCTTTGCGAATGTGTTCTTCGCTTCGCGAACGCGAAGAGTAAATATTGCCAGCCTCTCAATTCCTCTTCGCAAACGCGAGGCTCCACTCGCGAACGCGGTGAAGGAAATCAGATGTTGCATCAAAATATTTCCATCAGAGTTCCAAGTCCATAATCCAACCCGTTAACCATTCAAAACTCACCCGAGCCCCTCGGGACCTCAACCAAATATACCAATAAGTCCTAAAACATCATACAAATTTTGTCGAACCCTCAATCACCTAAAACAACACTAAAACCATGAATTACACCCCAATTCAAGCCTAATGAACTTTAAAATTTCTAATTTCTACAAACGACTCCGTAATCTATCAAATCACGTCCGATTGACCTCTAATTTTGCACACAAGTCATAAATGACATAACAGAGGTATTTCAATTTTCAAAATCGGATTCCGACCCCAATATCAAAAAGTCAACCCCCGGTCAAACTTCTCGAAAATTAAACTTTCGGCATTTCAAGCCTAATTCCTCTACGGACCTCCAAATAATATTTCGGACACGCTCCTAAGTCCAAAATCACCATACGGAGCTATTGGAATCATCAGAATTAAATTCTGATGTCGTTTACACAGAAGTCAATATCTTGTCAAGTATTTTAACTTAAGCTTTAAACCTTGGAACTAAATATTCCAATACATTCCAAAACCTCACCGGACCCGAAACAATTGCCCCGGCAAGTCACACAACAACTGTAAAGCCCAATTTGAGCAGTAAATGGGGAAACGGGGTTGTAATACTCAAAACGACCGGTCGGGTCGTTACATTCTCCCCCTTTTAAACATATGTTCGTCCTCGAACGTGCCAAGAGTTGTTTCCAAGACATCAAATCATTGTTCCATCTTACCACACACGTATTCGGGGGTGAACCCATGTCACCCTATTCCATATGAGCTTGGCAATACAATATAACTGAAATCATTGATTTAACTTTAGCCCATAAACCTTGGAATTGAATTTTCAACCTTTAGAATTTCTTTCAAGACACGAATCTTACATTTACACCCTGTATGAGTTTAAACCAGCTGTATCAAGCCATAACCATAATCATAACCACGGACATAATCACCTAACATATTACACAACTCGCATGCTCATAGTACCATTCCTGACCACAATGACTACTTCAAAACCATCGAAATACTAGTATTAAACCCATATCGAACCAAACCGCATCCCAAAACCTTCGTACACTGTTGATAATAAAAGAAACATGTGAAATTTCATGACCACTTACCAGATCAATAAGTCACGGAGCTCTTTTTCCCCAACCAGAACCATAATCACTTTTTGAGCCGACTCTCAATATTATACTCCCGAATATACCGAAATCAAACCTAATACTACCCATTCTAGGTCCAATGACCTTATATTACTAAACACAACTGTTCCATAGACATACCGCACCAATATAACTCAGAGCCACAACCCGTGCAATTCGTGCACCAATAAGCAACAATTCAAATGTACCCAGTCATGGAAAATGACTCAAATGAGAGAATTGCCTCACTATATTAACAAGTACCGCCACAATGAAACGCTGAGAATTCATCATACACCGTAGAACCATCACCCTATTCTAATACAAGGTTCATACCTTAACATAACTTTGCTGCAATACGTGACCCCATCCAAACGCTGGTCCATAATATATACCTCGAGCCACCCCGCTCAAAATAAATAACCACAGAGAGGCAGAGGACAAAAATGCCACATAAAAGCTGAAAGAACATAACCATTACGCAATCGCTCATGCAATACCCAAATATGCTCAGATTTCGCTATAAAGCTTAAATAGAACTGCACCATCTGTGCACATAACCAATGAATCACAACTCCTCGTAGCATAAAGGAGTAACTCACAAATCATTTCAAAACACGAATAAGTTCAACATCAACCGAATGGCATGTCCCTCAACAATAGCAGTATGGAGCCAACCATCCCTGCTCGGTGTAGAATACACATCCTAATTGGGACTATCAATGGACCCCCAAATCACTCTGATTACCCACAAATAGATTAAAAAAATCCCTCCAAAAATCCATAATGACTGAATCATAATACATTCTATCATCTGGCTAGCTCCGACCACAACTTCACAGTCCACAACCATGAAATAATTTATTCTTGACAACTCCTAGTCTCCAAATCCATAGAACACACGCACCACCATTTTTGGTCCCATCTCTACTGCCTGAATGTATAACACATCTTTCATACACGATCATCCCACGAGGAATATTTCTAAAAATTCTTCTGTGCCACAAGGTAAAATTTGAACATCAGCAGTCGATCAACCAGGAAAATGCCGCAATACCTATGAAATATCCATAATTCAAAATATAGTGCACCTTCTAAAATGTACACTCTACTCATGCAATACCAAATAGTTATAGCATTCATCTAAACATCGAAAACTGTTTATGCCCTCTAAGAATTTATGACCTCCCTTTCAAAGCCAAACCATGACCTTGCACATGCCAACCTTAATCCCACACAACACACCACATCTATTATACCATCATGTGACAAGCACAAAAATTCCATTATCAACTTTGAGTCACCAATAATTTACATACCCTTTTAGTTAGAAACATTTCTCTTCCTTCTTTCCAGGAGGAAATCACAATACACAACACGTTTTCCACACCGGTAAAAACCATCAAGAATACTTTGGAATCCATTTGCACAACCAAGCCATCAGGACCGAATCTCTCCAACTCAACCAAGCCACGCAGGTCACCAAACCCAAGAATATTGCCACCAAAACATCTGAAAAATCTTACCACGCCGTAATTACCCAAAGGACCGATCCTACCATTACCATACTGGTCCAGTCTACTACCAGTTGTCGTATTTCTCCTAATCCCTTCCGAATTTGCCTCCAAATTGATACTCCTCCTTGCTAAAACACCACGATCTTTAACCACAACTCACCCCACAACCTAACATAGAACCACAACGCCCTACGACCCATAAGCAATTGCACTCTTCTTAAGCACCTTCAAAACTACTACAACTGTAACCCTTACTCTGAGAATACCTTATGTGAATTTGAAATTGTTCTTCTTACCTTCCTTATATAAAAGTGTAGAATCCATAGTCATATAGAATTCCCGCAAGTCTAGGCACCATCAAACGAAAATCTCAGATTTTAACCATACGCAAGTCCGAAAACTTTCTCAATTGCTATATATAATTCTCATACCCACTAGAATGTTCTCGGGAGTCACCCACTTGCTCAAATCTAATTGCACCACCCAAATGGGTCAAAAGACACCTGCCCCATTAGCACAACAACACTCAAAGAAGTAACTCTACTTTAATACCCCCAATCAAATTCATACTCCGTGCGTACTACATATTTTGAAAATAACAACTCACTCATCCCATGATTTTCACATACTCATAAAGTACTATATAACTCGTATCCAAGAATTCGTTTACTCAAGTCATTCTCGAACTCCATCTCTGCAAGTCATAACTAATCCACAAGTATGCCTCAGACCAAAACTAAAATTTAATATATAACCATAAAATTAAGCCGTCTGCAGCAGGCTCCCCCACTTGGCTCAAAGCCATAAATTTAAACACTCCATAACTCACAATATCCATACTCTACTACTTCCCTAATACTTCCGTCAGTTCAACGAAAAATTCTTCTCAAGCTCATACAGCACCAACCATAAAAATACCCCAAATCATCTGCTAAGCTTGTAATCATTCTCTTGACACTCAAGTCAACTTTCTCAGCTAGATTCAAATTCAAATCTCCAGACATACGCCCTGCTGGCGGAAAAGTAACTCTCCACTCACATATAAGGAATACACCTACGTAGATTACTCTCCAGGAGATAACCTACCTCCCTAGCCTCAAATTGGCATCTTGTTATATCTTTTCGCAGTCACAATTACTATGCAATCACTTAGTCAATCTGAGTCCAAACTCATTACCAGAATGAGAATTTAATTTACCCCAAAATTTAACAATATGAAAGATCCTTCAAAACATTCATACTCGAGACTGTACGTCACATTAAAATGAAAATCAAGCACCCAATGGCCATTTCTTTACATTTCAAGAAAATACTTCTCGTCACATTCAAATCATCTTGACACATCCCGCGGTCACATCACACCCATCATACTGCCATTCCACCGCTCATCGAGCCACAAATTCCACTGTAGGGTCATTAACGGACATATGAGTCCAATTGTACAAGTTATAACTGAAGCTACCAAGCTTAAACTGCGGTCTAACCATGGCCTCAAGTCCTCTAGACTGGCCCATCACCAAAACACAGAATACTCACCTCGAACCTCATTCATAGAATAACAAGTCGGTGATGCACAACTGATACTGAGCGCTCATGTGCGCATACGAATATGTGGAAGGAATTCAAAGAGTTATGTCCTAAGCTGAATCAATCTCGCATGATAAGGAAAGAAAGATGGGAAGTATATATCCTAAATGCCATGTGGCCTCTCGAAGATAAATATGGACGTCATCATACCGATCCGCAAGACTCTACTAGACACTTGCTCATGACTTGTAGAACCTATTAACCTAGGGCTATGATACCACCTTGTCACGACCCAAAATCCAACTAGTCGTGATGGCACCTAACCCAACCCGTTAGGTAAGACAATTACCAACTATCTGATTCGAATGAAATTAATGAGGCAATTAATTAAAAATAATTATCTAAAACCAATACTTTTCCCCAAGAACTAGTAGTATAAATCATGAGCTTCTAAGAATAGAGTATACAAAGCAGAAATGAAATAAATACATAGTCTATTTGAATAATATATAAATAGAGCTTTTATAAATCTAAGGCTAACCTGAACAAGAGGTAGCTACAACAGGAACGCAGGCACATCTTCAAATCCGGCAACCATCGAACACAGCTACAACAACAGCCAATATCTGTACGCAATGTGTAGAAGTGTAGTATCAGTACAACCGACCACATGTACTGAATAAGTAACACCTAGCCTTAGGTTGAAAGTAGTGACGAGCTTGTACCAAGGTCAGAGTCCAACTTCCATAACCAACAATAGTTCATAACAATATTAAACAAGTAATACCAGAAGTAACTCAAAGAATAAATGCTCAGCTAAATCATGACTTCTGAAAATAGTTTTGCCTTTCAAGTACATCAGTGAAAAACCCCAAATCGCTTACCGAAGTTACCAAAAATATGAATAAGTTTGAAAACAGTAATTGTTCCAAAATCCTTTCAATAATAAATAAAATGTCTCATTTTCTTTCCAGATAACCAGTGTAAAACAAATGCATCACTATGCCCATCTGTCAACATGTGTGAGAAATCATGAATAATGTGATACGGTACAGCATGAGGAAAACACATTTCTATGCATATATGTCATGTGTGCATGTCAATGCAATGTATCTCATAGATTGTACTCATGTACTCACACACTCAGAGTACTCAATCTCACTGTCTCCCATTCTCTCTCACTATGCTCAGCACACTCAATCACTCAGTGCTATACAATATCTGCTGCGGCGTGCAGTTCGATCCCTGTTTATAGTCGACTGCGCTCACTGGGGGTATGTACAGACTCATGAGGGGCTCCTACAGCCCAAGCTCTATAAGCGCGGACAAATCACGTGCTGCACGGACAACTCACGTGCCATAATATAAATATCTGGATCCGCACGGCCAACTCACGTGCAATAGTATAATATATATAAAGCCAACATGGCATGTTGCGGCGTGCAACCCGATCCCAAAACTATCCTCACAATCAGGCCCTCGGCCTCCCTCAGTCATCAATCTCTCCAGTCTCTCTCTCATGGGCTCACAATGTCATGAGAACAACCCAAAATGATGATATGATGTATCAATAAATAATAACAGAGACTGAGATATGATATGTAATGACATGAATATGATTGAGTGTAAATTTTCAATTTAAAATAAATAATTCACAACAATATGACCTCTGGGGGTCCCAATAATACTGGCACATAGCCTCAACATGATTTTTAATATGCTTTTCAGCTCAATATCTTTAACTCATAAAACCGCATGGCAAATGCCAAGATCATTTAACTACAAAATTCCATAGAAACAATTATGTCACAATTTCTATAGTGCACGCCCACACGCCCGTCACCTAGTATGTGCGTCACCTCCCAACGATTTACATAATACATACATTCAGGGTTCATACCCTCAGCTCCAAGATTAGAAGAGTTACTTGCCTTGAACAAGTCAAATCCAATGTCGAGCAAGATAAGCAATACTCCAAAAATTCCATTCTGCGTGTATCAACTTCCAAACTGCTCGAATCTAGTCACAATTAATTTGATTCAGCTTACAATAATAGGAATTAATTCCATATCAACATACAAATATTTTCCCAAAAATTTGAAATTACGCCCCAAAAATCACCCGTGGGGCCCACGTATCGGAATCCGATAAAACTCACAAAATTCGAACCCTCATCCAACCATGAGTCCAACCATACCAAAATTACTCAAATCCGACCACAACTTGGCCTTCTATTCCTCAATTAAAATCTATGAATGTTTCTACTATTTTCAACCCAAAACACTAATTTGTTGATAAAAACAATAATAGATTCGTGTAATTTAACCAAAACCGAGTTAGAATTACTTACCCCGTTGTTTTCCTTAAAAAGCTCCCGAAAATTGCCTCTTCCCAAGCTCAAATCCGTCAAAAACTGAAAATGGGATGAAGTCCCATTTTCAAAACTTAAACTCACTGCCCAGGTTTTTCTTTTTCGCGAAGCACAAAATAGCTCCCGTCCAAATTCCTCCTTCGCGAACACGACATCACCCTCGCGTTCCCGAAGCACAAAATGCCTCTGCCTCAATGCCTTCTACGCGAACGCAATGCTTCGTTCCCCCTCACTACGCAAACGCGACACCCCTACGCGAACACGTAGACCAATAGCCTGGGGTCCTCAACTACTTCCTCTCTTCTTCGCGAACGCGTAACACCTCTCGCGTTCGCGATGCACACCCAGTCCACCCTTTGCGAATGCGTTCTTCCCTTCACGAACGTGAAGAGAAAATATTGCCAGCCTCTCAATTCCTCTTCGCTAATGCGAGGCTCATCTCGCTAACGCGGTGAAGGAAACCAGATGGTGCATCAAAATAATACCATGAGAGTTCCAAGTCCATAATCTAACCCATTAACCATCCGAAACTCACTCGAGCCCCTCGGGACCTCAACCAAATAGACCAAGAAGTCCTAAAATATCATACAAACTTAGTCGAACCCTCAAATCACCTAAAACAATGCTAAAACCATTAATTACACCCAAATTCAAGCCTAATGAACTTTGAAATTTCTACAATTGACTCCGGAACCTATCAAATCACGTCCGATTGACCTCAAATTTTGCACACAAGTCATAAATGACATAACAGAGGTATTCCAATTTTCAGAATTGGATTCCGACACTATTATCAAAAAGTCAACCACCCTGTCAAACTTCTCAAAAATTAAACTTTCGGCATTTCAAGCCTAATTCCTCTACGGACCTCCAAATAATTTTTCGGACACGCTCCTAAGTCCAAAATCACCATACGGAGCTATTGGAATCATCGGAATTAAATTCCGAGGTCGTTTACACATAAGTCAATATCTTGTCAAGTATTTCAACTTAAGCTTTAAACCTTAGAACTAAGTGTTCCAATTCATTCCAAAACCTCGCCGGACCTGAACCAATTGCTCTGGCAAGTCACAGAATAATTGTAAAGCCCAATTTGAGTAGTAAATGGAAAAACGGGATTGTAATACTCAAAACGACCGGTCGGGTCGTTACAGTTTTCCATGCTTAGGTTAGATTATTACTTATTTAATTATCCGCGTCGTATTTATTATTTATTTTAAAGATGTTAGGGAATTTTGAAAGTTGAGTTTGTTATCATGGCACTATAATCATAGTGAAATTTCTTTCCGCCTTGCAATGTTAACCGGATTTGTATTATTGCTTGGTGAGGAAGAGTGAAAACACGAAGAGTATTGTCGTGTCTTATTTGCATTCATTATCATCTATTGACAGGTTGTGAGGATTATAGCAGGAAGGGTGATGTCGTGCATTTGATTGCTTATCATCATTTATCATATTATGGGAGGTTGAGAGTAAAAGCACGAAGGGTGATGCCGTACCAGTTATTAATGATATTACATGGTGAGGACAAGAGTAAAAGCACGAAGGGTGATGCTGTACCATTTTTATTTTATTGCTTATTTGATTCCCATATTGGTGATTTACTTGGTTACATTGAAGCTTATATCGAAAGATGTTATTTTGTGATTTCGTACTTGCCGTTTTTATGATATTCCCCCTTTTGCATGTCCCCTCCTAGTTAATGTTTTAATTTTCCTACCTGTTATTTTGTTGCTCTATGTATATACCCGTACAGGTTTCAGGTAGGTGTCTTGTCATAGTCCCGCCACTACCTCGTCGAGGTTAGGCTCGACAGTACATTGGGTCGGTTATACTCATGCTACACTTCTGCACTTTTTGTGCAGATACTGGTATTGATCCCATCGGCGTCTGGTGGTATTCTGCTCGGATTCAGCTACATTTAGAGACTTGAGGTATAGCTGCATGGCTTACGTAACCCACGAGCCTCCTTATTTATCCATTTTTATTGTTTATCTAGTTCAAATAGTTGTACGTTATTTCAGACCATATGTGTAGTATTCCAATTGCTCATGTATTCATGACTCCGGATTCTGGGATATGTTTGGAGATCGTAGTTGGTATTTTATTATTCCGTTTTAGACAATTTTGGTTTGTTTTTATTGATGTTTTATTTTGAATTGTTAAAACTGGATGAACAACTTAGCTAACATTGGCTTGTCTAGCAAGTGAAATGTTAGGCGCCATCACGGTCCCGAGGGTGAGATTCCGGGCCATGACAATACCAAGCCTTACTCCCATATTGAAATTCAGACCTCCAAGGGATCAGGTTACGACAAAACCAAAAATACGATCCATAAAAGTCATTCGTCAATCAAGCATCTTCATCATTAACATTACCTCCGTATATTTTATCTCTAGATATCATGCTGAGAGAACTAGAAACACACTAAGAGAAAAATTAAATAGTTATAAAAATAAAAAGAAAAATATTTATAAAAAGAAAAAAAAATATAAAGATAAAAGTAAATGTCTAATCTAGAAAAATAGTTAATTTCTAAGTCCCCGGCAATGGCACCAAAAACTTATTGCGGCCAAACGCATACGCAAGTATATGCGGTCGTCAAGTAATAAAGTGATTAGAAGTCGGATGTCGAACCCACGAGGACTTGTTATCAACTATTAACTAAATCAGAATATCCTAATTAAACAAGCATTAAACCTAGAAGTGTTGATTCTAAACTAATTAGAATTAAAAAAAAATAGTAAACTTTGAGCAAAAGAAGAGTAGATTTTTATGTTATTAATGCGATAAATCTATCTAGGGTTATGGGATATATAACAATCTTATTGTATTCTTCAATTGAATTGACTAATTAATTTATCTAATTTATTGGTTATCGGGGTTAATATTACTTATAAGAATCTATCGAGTTCTTACTCACTTATTCAAGCTAGCCCAACGCGTATATGTCTCTAGAGTTAGAATCGACAAGAATGCATTTGTAATTCCCGTATAATAAACAAGCAAGGCAATTACTATATGTCTATCCTAACTTGAATTTATTCTCTCATGTCCGGATTCAAGAACTTGCTCTACTCAATCCTATATGCAACGTAGAATTCCCACTTTCGAGTTCAACTCTAGATTCATAGATAATATTTAATTAGTGATCAAGCAATCAAATAATTAAGTGTAAGATTGAATAAATAAACCAATACGATAAATCAACAAATCAAAATCAATATCCGAATAATAATAGTCATGAAAGAACGCTAACCCCCGAACGTGAAGCTTAGCTCCACATAGACATGGTAGCCAAGCAACAAAGCATACAAAAAATCATAAAAATTACTAAGTTTGGTGGAAGAAAAGATGAAATCGGGCCTCCACGGCGGCTCTGTGCTCTCCTTCGGTCAAAAGTTATATAAAAATATGTATTTGAGGACATTTATAGGTATAGGAAAAAGCTTAGACTAAATAACCAAGTCCAAAATCAAAAAGGAGACATAATAGCTTCAAATCCTGGACACCGCGTGTCGCAATGTGTAGCACCTCGCGCTGAGCTGCGCGTCGCGAGCTAAAACGCGAGGGACCAAATTAAAGGTTGAATCGAGCGACACTATTGACAAAGTCAAAGCCTAGATTCAGGATTAGGTAAATATTCCACCAGAGCAGCGGCGATTAATCTTCGCTGGAGAGAAGCTCAAAGATGGACATACTCTTGCATCCAGAAAGAGTCGACTTTGCATTTGGTTTTGAGGTTTCGTGGAGGGATTATTGAGCCATCTCTGATGGCTAGGAAGTACAACCAGGATAAGATGATTTGCTGCTAATGCTATGCTCGCTTGCTTCTTCGTGTTGTTAACTGCAGGAGGAAAAAATATGGGCTCGGCAGCCTGTTAAGGCCGAAGAAGAAAATCAAGTAGGTGTGATGCCTTGTTTAGCTAGATGTATGCCGTGGAATTATGCTGAATATCATTTGTCTTAAACATTTAATTTATTGGATAAAAAATTCGTAAAGTTATTGTCTTATCTAGTTTGCTATGTTAGACAAGGTGTAATGTTGGGATGTTTCAAATGTTGAATGGTATCAATTCAAAGGTGCTGTTTTATGGAACTTTTCTTGACATGGTTTGCATTTAGTTTATTGTTAGAGCAAAGTGATTGACCGGCTCATGGTCGATTATAAATAAGTGTTCGCTCATTGACCTTCTTCTTAATCTATTATCAACTAATGGTTGTCAATTGTTCTCTTACATGATGATGAAATCAACTAACAGTCACATAATTAAAAATTTAATATATTTTAGAAAGAATATTTTAATAAAAAATTAATGATTTAACGATACCATTAACCAACTACATAAGATCAATTAAGTAATCAATCACCAGTGCGCAATGAACTACCATCATGGTCGATTAAGTAATCCCTGATGCAAATAAGCCACCTTCGTGGTCGATTATCAACCTCTAAAGTCTAAACCTCAAACCTTGAAACATGCTTAGTTAATCATCGAACATTCTTGGTCAATCATCAACTATTATTGGTCTATTATCCACTTCGGATTGATAATCAGCTCCCTTACAGCAACGACTCTTGATTTATTATCCATCAGTGGGCGCATAATCAACCTGCTTATGGGTCAATTATAAGCCATTGGCTGCAAAATGAAAAAGCATATATATATATATATATATATATATATATATATATATATATGTAAAGGAGGGAAATGAAAAAGTGAGGTGGCACCTCTCTTTGGCCTTTATTTACATTTATCTTTTTTCTGGGTTTTTTAGATTTTTACCTTAATTTTAGTATAATTATTTAATTTAGAGTTATTCTTCTTTTCATTTCCTTCTATTTTCGCTTGGAAGGCCCTCTTTTTAGTTTTTTGCTGCATCTATTTTTGTCATACTGGCTCGTAAGTGCTGGCTACGCCTAATTGGTATTTTTTAGAAAAGCGTTAAAAATTACTTCCAGTTGAAGCAATCCAATATGTAATATGTTGTTCTCCCTAAGGTTTGTGCGCTTTAAGAAACTCTAAATATTCTGCCTTTAGTAACTACGAGCTCTACAATATTATATAGTTATTCATTAGCTAAAGTATAATTTTCACTCTATTAGAATTAAGGCTTTCTATTTTCCCGGAAAACTGATATTGGAGGGTAATCTCCGCATTTATGTTTTTTTGGGGTCCTGTTACTTTGTCATGAATTTGCATCCGTTTGCAAAGGTTGCAACTTAAGATATGTAAAATATCAAGTACATGTAAGGGAGTATTAGCATTTCAAATCAGAAACGACTTATCTGGTAAATTCCCACTCCTATTTTGTTTTTTCACAAATCTAATAAAAGGTCTTTGTTTTAATTTTTTCAACCGTTAGAAGTAATTACATATTTATGAGTATTAAATTGTATCTAATTTGTTAGGAGTATTATATTTTGCCCTTTTCAACTCTTTACTTGATTAGCCAATTCCCAATCCAACTATATATGGTGGTCTCTCATTTCATCCCTATGATATTGTGGTGAGTTTTCAAATCTTTTTTGGTCTTAATGATATTCCCTATTACATGTTGTTGAAATTATAATGACGACCAAATATTTCAACATATGTTCATGTATCCACGCTTAGACATATCATACTATATTTATGTATATGAGACTATATTTTATACTATATTATAAATATCTTTTTATATATCAAATTCCACTAGCCATGGACAAGTTTGATAAGTTTTTATTTAATGAAGTTGATTCAGTATTGCTTCGTATTTTATATATAACTTCCACTTCCAAGTTATTTGTTTTTTTTATTTGTGTGTTTAGATCATGGGTATTGCAATGGTCACTGAGGCGTTACAAGCATTTTTCTGATATTTTTTAACTTTTATTTGTAGAGTAAAAAATACGGTCTAGAAGTTATTTATACTTTGTTGGGTTTTACTAAGAGATTACTGGTCATTGTGTGAAGAATACAATTTATATCTGATTTATAGAGAGATAACGTGACACTTCTCCAAAACCAAAATGACAATTATTTTGTCATCACTTTTTTTTGTTGTTGTCATTTTTCTCTTATTTCGCCCAATTAGAAGTACAATAATTTTTATTCTTTATGTTTCCTTTTGTTTAAGGCGTACACGTAGTAACTCTGAAAATTAATCAAATTTGGTAAATTTCCTTCCCTTTTTAAAGGTTTTGGCGTAGTAATTGCAAAAATTAAATTTAAGGAAGCAAATTAAAAGAGCAACCGTAGAAAAAGAAAGACAAAGGAGAGAAAGAAGAAAATAATACTTTAATAGAGAAGTATAAGATAGGACTAAAGATAAAAAAAAAAAAAAAAAAAAGAGGGAAGAAAA
>AWOL01S0002231.1:0-11904 GCA_000715115.1 Nicotiana otophora
TGTGAAATATAATATACAAGATAATAGGAAACAAATAACAATATGGCAACATGAAACAACCAGTGATATGCACAGCAGACAACAAGAATACCATTAATATCGCTCAACAATTAATAAGTACAATTACACCCAATTAAATCAAGTCCTTCAAATAAATGCCTTCACATATAATTCTTCCAAATAATTCTCTTTCAAATATAATTTTCTCAATTAATTATTTTTCAAATATAATTCTTTCAATAAATCTTTCAAATATAATTTCCTCAAATAAATATCTTTCAAATACAATTCTTTCATATAATACTTTCTAAGTAAAAATCCTTCCAAATAAATATTTTGAATATAATTCTTTCAATTAAAAAGTCACCAAGTGACACCTCATTTCATAATCATTAAAATACGGGTCTCGGTCCATTTTTATATTTTTCATAAACACGGGTCTCAGCCCATTTTCATATTTCCACGGCACCTCGTGCCCATAATTAAATCATCATATTTGCCCAGCACCTCGTGCCCTCATTTCATATCACAACTGCACAGACAATTCACGTGCCAATTATCATTATCATTTCATCACAGCACCTCATGCCCACAATTCTTATCACAATTGCACGGATAATTCACATGCCAAATATCCTCATTATTTACTCACGGTACCTGTGCCCACATTTCATTTTATAATCCGCCTGGCAATAGCCACAGGCTCTCAATTACAACATAAATTATATTGTTATCAATTTACCAACAAAAAGACAAATTGCACAAGGTATAAAAATAAACACAAGAAAATCATAACATCACATGAAAATTATCAACACCACAACCCCACATCATCACATATCGTCCCTGACAATAGCCACCCTTATCGCTCCGCCCAGACAATATCAATAGCCACCATTATCGCTCCTATTGCCACCCTTATCGCTCCTATAGCCACCCTTATCACTCCGCCGAGACAATATTCCAACAAACACAATAACAGTGAAATGCCACCCTTATACCCACATAATATCAACAGTGAAATGCCACCCTTATATCTTCAAAATAACAACGGTGAAATGCCACCCTTATATCCTCAAAATAACACCTCACACAACACAATAATTTATATGGGAATTTATCACGACAACATAACAAAATCAATTCATATCACAATTTGCCCAATGGCCACAACCAAATTCCAAAGATATAACCAAATCAATAAATTTCACAACAAATAGACGAAGGCTCCACACAATGTGTATAACACCACAAAAACAATCAACATAGATAGAAATTATTCAGCATAAATCAAATCCTTCATTAATCTAAATTTAGATAATTATATTAAGGCTTCTCCTTAAACTTGCTTAATTAATTATTTGCATAGGGAAAATTCAAAATGAAATTAAATTCCCAGAATTATCAAACCAACAAACTCACGGAATTACATAAATATTCAAATAACAATCACATCAAATTGTTATATAAAAACAAGTTCAACCAACAAGGATTTAGGCATGGCAAATAGATGATTAAATAAATGCTAACAATTATCCAATTTACTACACAATATGCCTAAGACTTAAACCCAATATATTTTGCACATACAAGCCCGAATACGTACTCGTTACCTTGCGTACACGGCTTTTCATATTTCACAAACGGCACATAAGACTCGATGCCTAAGTGGTAATTCCCCCACTCGAGGTTAGGCAAGACACTTACCTTTTTGAAGTTAGGCCGATATTCCAAAATAGCCTTGTTGCTTGAATTGACCTCCGGACAGCACAAATCTATCCAAATTAATTGTACAATTCATTAAAATTCATCGGATACAATTCCGGATAATAATACGTCTACTTAAAATTTTATTCCAAAAATAAACAAAAGTCAACGCGGGACCCACTTCTCGGAACCCGACATAATTTTTATGAAATCCGAACACCCATTCCGATACGAGTTCAACCATACAAATTTTATCGAATTCCAATAACAAATCGACCTCCAAATCTTAAATTTAAATCAAGAGGATTTTCTAAAATTTTCAACCCAATTCACTAATTTAGTGATAAAAACAACAATAGATTTATGTAATTTAACCAAAATCAAGTTAGGAGTTCCTACCCCAATGTTTTCCTTGAAAAACTCTCGAATATTCGCCTCACCCGAGATTCCTTGGTCCAAAAATGGAATAATGACACGAATTTGGACTTTATTCTGTTGCCCAGAGGTTTGTTCTTCGCGTTCGCGACACCCCCCTCGCGTTCGCGATGAACAAATTCTTCAAAATTCATTTTCAAACTCTTCTCAGATAACCTTTAGTATAATGGTCATAACTGTTTGTACAAAACTCCAAATGATTAACGGTTTGACTTTATGAATACTAGACTCCAAGTTCTATAACTTCTATTTGTTGCTTATCTCCCAATTCCTTATAGATTACGAGATATAAGCTTCCAAAGTCAACCATGTGCAACAGAGATTTCCAAATTCTTCCCGGACAGCCTATAGTGTTTCTACCATAACTTTTTGTACACAACTCCATATGACAAATGGTTTACCTTTATAAAAATTCAACACAAAGGGCTACAACTTTCATTTTTGGATCATCTCCAAATTCCTTATAGATTGCGAAATATGAGACTTTAAAGTTAGACGATGAACAGTAAAATTGCCTTCTTCGCGAAAGCGAGAACCTCTTCGCGAACGCGAAGAACAAAGTCCCAACAACAAAATCCTTCTTCGCTAACGCGAGAGGCTCCTTGCGAACGTGAAGAACAACACTAGAACCTGCAACCACCAGCATCAAAACACCCAAACTTTGTCCGGAACCACCCCGAATCAAACCCGAGGCCCCCGGGACCCCGTCCAATCGTACCAACCAGTCCCAATACATAACACGAACCTGCTCGAGGCCTCAAATCACATCAAACAACATCAAAGCCACGAATCATGCCCCAATTCAAGCCTAATGAACTTTGAAATTTCAAATTCTATATCTTGTGCCTAAATATATTAAATCAATCTGGAATGACTTCAAATTTTGCACATAAGTCATAATTGACATAACGAAGCTATTCTAATTTCCAGAATCAGATTCTGGCCTCGATATCAAAAAGTCAACCCCCCGGTTCAACTTCCCAAAAATTCATCTTTTGCCATTTCAAGCCAAATTCCTCTACAGACCTCCAAAAACTTTCCCGGACATGCTCCTAAGTCCATAATCACCATACGGAGCTATTGAGATCATCAAAATTCCATTCCGGAGTCGTCTTCATACAGTTCCGACTACGGTAAAAATCCTAAGACTTAAGCTTTCGTTTTGGGGACTAAGTGTCCCAAATCACTTCAAATTATTCGGTAACTGAATTCAACCATGCACGCAAGTCAATACACATAATAAGAAGCTACTCAGGGACTTATGGCGCTAGACGGGACTTAAATTCTTAAAACGACAAGTCAAGTCGTTATAGATAGGTGCACGATAACTGATTGAGGATCCAATTCTTGAGTTAATTTACTCTATAATACGATCGATTCTTACGAATTCAACTGATTATCAGATTACACTTGAAACGTATATTCCTCTTTCGATTAAACACTAGTTTCAATAATTAACCCAATTGAAGCATGGTAAATAATTGCAAGAATAAAAATGATGTTTATGATCTAAAAGGTAATTTCTCAAGAATATCCCCTATTTTCTAGTTCAATCAACAGTTCAAGAGGCTCATTCGATTACCTATTTGAATCATGAAATTAAACTAGAGCATAAGATGTGCAGAAATTTAATATCAAACTTCTCTTTCGATTAAGCAAAATACTAAATAATTCCACAATGCAAATCAAGCTACATCAATTGATTCTAGCAAGTATAAAGAATCGAATCCCTAATCAAGTTATTGAAACACCATATCTTTCAACACCCCAAATGGAATTACTCCATAACAATGGAGTAATGTATCTCAAATAAGCTTAAGAACAAAGAAAACATCAATTCTAAACATATTGCACCGATTGTAGATTGAAATGTTGATAAATTCTTAAGTCTTCTCCCTTTGTGGCTCTCCAATCTTCTCTAGGTCAAAAGATACTGAAAAGGGGTATTTTGGTGCATTTAAACCGAAGTCCAAAACAACCCCCGAACGCAACTACCCTTATTTAGTGAAAATGGAAAGTACTCTAAGAAATTTGGGCTACCGCGCTACATGCCGCGTCGCACCATGCACCACACGTGTTAATATTTCCAGAACATGTTATATCTTCGATTCTGGGCACAATTTGTACTTCCGCACCATGCCTCGCAGAGCCCCATGCGGCGCGACAGTGCATTTTTCTTGGAGTTATTTTGTTTCTCCAATTTTTGACATCTGGACTTGGTCTTCGACCCCCGAATGTGATCCCGACTTAATTGCTTGGGTTTCTACTCAGACTTCAAAGCTCCAAAAGCTCGAATTAGCTCCACCATAGCTACATAACTCGGAACCACTCATATAAGGCATAAAACACACAATTGTCGCAAAAATACTACCAATTAAAGTTCAACACAAGTAAAATGCAGTAATTTGAATGCAATACTACGGCTAAAACACTAGTTTCTAGCCTACCATCAACACCCCACACTTAAACCATTACTCGTCCTCGAACAATCAAACTTCACTTCACATAGAGACTACCTTCTTATCAGACAACTTCCCTCACGCATCATACCAAGAATATTTAAAATAGACTAAGCACTCTAATGTAACATCCTTGCCTCAACATTTTGACTTAAAAGCACCACACATTTTTCACAACCTGCTCATTTACTTTAACAAAGAAGCCATAGATATTACCTTTTCTTCACAAGTCATATGCCCTCACACAATTAATAGAGAATAATTCCATACACAGTAAAGTTCAAGAACAATTACGAACTCAAGATAGAAAGAATTAACTCACTCTCAGAAATAAAATTCATGTGCCACATAAGACGTACCATAGACTTTTCCGTAGTATAATACTCTACTAATTCAAGCTCATGCATTCAAAGATCAAGTAGGACTTTGATTGGTTGTAATGTAGGTTGCGGGATGGGTAGGATACATTTGGATATAGTGACTATACCTCCCTTAGCACTTTAATACATATACATTAGCAATTTAAACCCCACACTTGTGTTGAACCAAACCCCAACCTTCATTCATAATAGCTTCAAGCTCCCCATATCTTTAAGTACATACAAGGTGAGAACTACCACTAGCAATGTTTTTATTTATTTTTTATTTTTTTATTCTCTACATGTGGCTCTCACAAAATTTTAAACCGCACACCTTTCTCCTTTTTCTATAGTTCACTCAAAACCCGACCATACCTCACTTAGCTTTTACAAGCTCATACGAAACTCATGTTCTCACGAGAGGTAAGAAGTTCAAATATATAGACAATTCAAACAAAGGGTTCAAGCTTGTAGTGTGGTTGCCAAAGAATTAGGATTACAGGCTCAATGGGGCTAACTAAGATACATATTTATTTGGTGGGTAAAAGCATATTTTTGACTCAACAAAGAAATGCCTATATCACTTCCTAAACTGAACAAGACTACTATTTCTCTTTGCAAATACACGGGGCAAATTCTAGACATCAACTGACAAGCACAGAATATCACAAAACCTCACAACATATTGGCACATAACTCACTTAGGATCAGATTTATCTCGACTCTCTAGCCAAAGCAGTTAAGGAGATTTGAGATCAAACAAATTAAGGTACCTATCCATGAGTCAAGAACTGAGCAGAGGCATCACAACTAAGGAACTTACTACTCTCAAGGAACAACAACGTCAAGAAAAGTCATCTCCATTTACGACACGGCATAAAACTTCATTATTCCTAATAAAAGAAAAACTAACTACACCCAGTTCAAACAAAAACTTTAGAAAAGAACCGCGACACAAAGGATAATCAAGGTTTAATTATTACACTACCTCAGACAGATTTGTTTTTTATACTTTCCCCTAGAAACCACTCGATTGGGAAAGTCTAAGCTAGAAAATACAAACCAAGTAAACAAATAAATCAAGAAAACAACTAATATAAATCAAGAAAAATATTTTAAAAAAGTACCAATAGTATTACATAGGGGCAGCAACTCACCCCACTCTTAAAGATTTCATTATCCTCAATGAAAATGACTAAACAAAAAATCCCTCATGCTTTAGGCCTAGTCTTCATTACCACCTTCAAAGGTGTCGAGATACTCTTCGTCATCAAAGGGAATGGAGTTGACATCTTCGTCCGGTGGTATCTGTGCCCCATTGGCTAAGCCCAGCCACTGTTGAGTGACTGTAGAGAGGGGATGGTCCTCTTGTAATTCTTCCAGATCAACCTCACCTATAGTTGCGCGTAGGCGCATATCTGCAAATAACAATTGTAGTGTCTCCTCCACACGAATAAATATATGGTCTACCTTAACGGCAACAGCATGTGGGTCCTTCATAGCTATGATATCAAAAGGTCAAATAGCATCACCATGAATAGTCTTGTCATAATGAAATTCCTTTTCTACATGTTCTGCCCACAGAAGCCGCGTGATCATACTTGGAAAGTACAGGCGGTGGTCCCTCATTGGCCGCACTCAAGACATGTGCTTGAGCATAATCTTACCCATATCAAGTTTAATCCAAGTTAAGAGAGCATAAATTAGACGCACCTTCATCCTTGAGACATCAGTGTCGTTCTGAGTATGCATGATCTTTGCATTTATCAGCCTTAGCAGAACTCGGGTAGGACGCTGGAAATGACTCTTTTTCAAATATTTTTGGAGTTCATAAGCATCTCACGAGTAGGTGGAAAGAGACCTCGCGCTACACAGTGGTATCTAATATCAGTATATGGTGGTCGACACATCAGGTTTCTGAATAAATGATGTGAATGCTCTTGAACCCTATGGTTTGGTTGATTACTCGGGAAGAGAATGTAATTGTTTTGCCGTGCACTTGGACTTCGTATACAACATCTAAACTAGCCTCAGGTTGCCAGTTTGCATAAAATTCTTTAACCATGTTCACATTTACCGATTCACCGGGACGGTACATGATGTTGTTGTAAATCGTCGGGTACTTTCTTACAAGCTTTCCATCGTCTATTCCTACTTCTGGGTTAGGACTTACTGCCAGAACAAAGGTCTGAAACCACTGCCTAGCATGAGATGGCACAGCCCTGATGCCGTATTTGTAGTCTGGCACTAAATCTGCATCTGGGTCAATGCGCTCCTCTTCCTCCTCCACCGGGTCGGGGCGATGTGCTTGTCTACCTCCTCGCTAGCTACTAGAGGCAGCTTCTGAGGAACCTGTGTTAGAATGTTTGCTAGGGCGTCGAGACATTATACCTGCAAAAGACGAACAACATTAGCCAAAATTCTTAAAGAAAAATAAGACCAAACAACGTAACCACCCATCACTTATTTTTTTGGCATGTTCACAATCACAATGTATATCAAGAACTCAGACTATCCCTTTTTAAGACACGAAATGACTTTCCGACAAACCCACACTTACCACTCATGATATTGAGACTACATTGCCACAGACTATGCTAATCCAATGCAAACACACAACACTTTCGTAGTTGCTTAAAAAGTTATACTAATTGATTACTACAAAACTCATAAATCAAAAAGCATCACCACACAAGACACACAAAGGATAACATGTTAAAGATTAACAAAAATAAGAATGACCTCCCTCTACACTCTTATTGTCAAGACTTACAATATTTCTCACAATTATCCCCCCAAATTAAGCTCAATTGTCCTTGGGGCATTTCATGAAACATAAGATAGGCAGCAAGATATACATCACTATTGCCATATCGATTATTAAAAGGTCACTCCTTAAATACATCAATCAACCACCCTACAACAATCACAACACCACCAAAGGGTGACAATAGCAAGACACCACCAAAAACCTTATCCATTTCGGCCATATTGGCCACCACACTAAACCACATCGCAGAAAAAAAAGAAAATTTTAAGCACCATCAAGTCTCACAACAAAAAGATTGTCTCTAATTATAAGAATAATAAAAAACACACAAGTTTATGTAAGAAATTCGTCCATAAGATGAATATTAACAAAAAGAATTTGAAAAACTAGCTAGGGTTAGGGTATGAACTCAAACAAATCAGATTCCCACTAAAAGAAAAGAGATGATAAGAAGGACTTACCCTTACAATTGATGTAGATGAGAAGAATCCAGGAAAAAATGGAGTAATTGGGGGAGATATAGGGTTTTGGAATGAGAGAGAGAGAGAGAGAGATTAATGGGCAGCGTTTGAAATATGTGAGAAAAGGGGGAGGGGTTACCGTTAATAAAGCAAACAAAAAAAATAACAATTTTGTACTACCGCATTGCTGGGTGTGGCGCCCTATGCGGCGCGGTAGTGTGTAATTCCAGTGTGATGTTAAAATAACGTTAGGCAAGCATTTTGGCCTGGTGCGTCACCCCATGCGGCACGCTAGGCCGAGTTTCTTAGAGTTTCAGACACTTTTGAGTTTTAGGTCGCGGGTTGCACCCTGACTCTATTATGTACTTATTTTATGTTCAATTTGTGCTTATACCTGCCCAAACAAGTACCAACATTCCTAAACTCTGAAAATCTTGCAAAACAATTGTCTAACTATTCTACAAAAGTAAGAAAACTAGTTAGAAGTAGTTTTGTGTTATAGTCGTCAGCTTGACTCCGTCACTTAGGCTCAATTGATCACGATGCTAGAGGATTGCTTGTCAAATCCTCCAACAACGTACTGTTTTTAACCTGTGCCCATTCACCTTAAAGCTTTCATTCCCTCCTTCATCCTGAATTTTAATGGTGTCATACAGTGAGACATGTTTCACCATAAACGGACCTGTCCATCTTGATTTGAATTTTCCGGGGAATAATCTAAGTCTACTATTGTATAGTAAGACTTTGTCTTCTTCATGAAATTTCCTTGGCTTAATCAAAATATCATGCCACCTCTTGGTCTTTTCTTTAAAGATATGCACATTTTCATATGCGTCCAGTCTAAACTCCTCTAATTCGTTCATCTGCGCCAACCTGTGTTTGCATGCAAGACTAATATCGAGATTAAGCATCTTGATAGCCCATTATGCTTTGTGTTCTATTTCAACAGGTAGATGACACGATTTTTCATAGACTAATTTGAATGGTGAAGTCCATATGGTTGTTTTGAATGTAGTTCATATGCCCATAGAGCTTCTTCCACTTTTAAAGACCAATCCTTGCGAGAAGCACTAACCGTCTTTTTAAGAATTCGTTTTATTTCACGGTTAGCCACTTCAAATTTCCCACTAGTTTGGGCATGGTAAGTGGTTCCTGTTTTGTATGTGACCCCATACTTGGAAAGCAGTGCAACAAATTATTTGTTCACAAAGTGTGACCCATTGTCACTGATAATCACTCGAGGTGTCCCAAATCGGATAAAGATATTTTTTCGTAAGAACTCGTACACCACCCGAGCATCATTGGTCCTAGTAGGAATTGCTTTGACCCATTTAGAGATATAATCAACAGCTACTAGGATATACTCATGTGAAAAAGACAGTGGAAACGGGCCCATGAAGTCAATGCCCAAAACATCAAAAATGTCACATACCAGAATGGAGTTTAGTGGAATCTCATCCCTCTGGCTGATGTTACATGTCCTTTGACACTTGTCACATGGAGCTACATATGCCCGAGCGTCTTTGTACAATGTAGGCCAATAGAAACTGACTTCCATGAGCTTAGCTGCAGTGCGATTTCCACAGTAGTATGCTCCAGCTGCTCCATCATGGCAATGAGAAAGAATGCTTGTCATTTCTCCTTCAGGTACACACCTTCGAATCGCACCATCTGCACACAGTTTAAATAAGAGAGGATCATTCCAAAAATAACTTTTTACCTCACCTTGAAGCTTCCTTCTTTGATCACGGGAGAGGTCACGAGGTAACCATCCGCTGGCTAGAAAATTGGCTATATTAGTATACCAAGGTGGTGTTTCGGAGACTGCAGCAATGGAGATAATTTGCTCATCGGGAAACTCTTCTCTCACATCGACTATTTCAACAGGAGATTTCTCAAGTCGAGATAGATGATCGACGACTTGATTTTTTGTGCCTTTCCTATATTTGATCTCCAAGTCAAACTCTTGGAGTAGCAACACCCACCGCATCAGGCGCGACTTGGACTCCTTCTTACTCAACAGATATTTCAAGGCTGAGTTATCCGTGTGAACGATCACTTTGCTCCCCACTAGGTATGGTCTAAACTTGTCAAAACCAATGACCACAGCAAAGAAATCTTTCTCAGTTGTGGCATAGTTTACTTGAGCTTCATTCAACGTTCTGCTGGCATAGTAAATAAAAAAAACATTTTATCTTTTCTTTGCCCCAGAACTGCCCCAAGAGCTACATCACTGGCATCACACATTATCTCAAATGGCTGGCTCCAATCAAGTGTCACCATAATATGAGCACTTATCAGCTTTTCCTTTATCAATTCGAATGCTCTTAAGCATTCCACATTGAAAACAAACTTGGCATCCTTTGCTAGCAATGCAGTTAACGGTTTGGTAATGTAATGACTCTGTTGGTCATTTGAAGTATTTCAACCATGTTCCCCCATTTACTGCTCAATTTGTGCTTTACAATTGTTATGTGACTCGCTAAGGTGATTGATTCGGGTCCGGTGAGGTTTTGGAAATAATTGGAATACTTAGTTCCAAAGTTTAAAGCTTAGGTTAAAATAGTGATCGTATGTCGACTTATGTGTAAACGACCCCGGAATAGAGTTTTGATGATTCCAATAGCTCTGTATGGTGATTTTGGACTTAGGAGCGTGTCCGGAAATTTTTTTGGAAGCCTGTAACTAAATTAGGCTTGAAATGGCTAAAATAGAAATTTAAGTTTGGGAGTTTGACCGGGGAGTTGACTTTTTGATATCGAGGCCAGAATCTGATTCTGAAAATTGGAATACCTCCATTATGTTATTTATGACTTGTGTGCAAAATTTGAGGTCAATCGGACTTGATTTGATAGGTTTCGACATTGAAGGTAGAAATTGAAAATTTTTAGTTTTTTATTAGGCTTGAATTGGAGTGCAAGAGTGCAATTTTATTTTTGATGTTGTTTGATATGATTTGAGGGCTCTACTAAGTTCGTATCATGTTTTAGGACTTGTTGGTACATTCAGACGGGGTCCCGAGTGGCTCGAATGAGTTCCGGGGTGAGTTTTGAGCGAGTCCGGGCATTTCGGCACTCTAATGTTGTTCTAAAACTTTTGGAAGTGCGGGGGCACATTTTTGAGTGGTGAGGCAGAGGAAAAGTGTGGACCGCACAATTCTTCTCGCGGCCGCACTTCATGAGGTTATGCAGGTTCAATGGTCCGACTTTGGAAGCTTATATCTTATAATCTATAACGAATTTGGAGATGATTCAAAAACAAAAGTTGTAGACCTTAGAATCTAGTTTCCAGAAAGGTATAGAGTTAATTATTTTGACATTTGTATAGAAACCTATGGGCATTTTACTGAAGCCTGGTAACCAGTCACTGTGAAGTGCGGCCGCACAACTTGAAAATGTGCGGACAACACTTGAAAATGTGCGGACCGCACATTGGGAGATCAGACTTGGTACTATATAGCCGAGGACTAGGGTATTATTTCATATTTGGACGTTGGGAGCTCGGTTTGTGGCAATATTTCGTGAGACTTTCAAGAAATTCATCGGGGTAAGTGATTCTAACTCGGATTTGGTTAACATATGTGATTATATAATTGTTTTCATCATTTAATCAGTATTTTGAGATGAAAATTTGGGAAATATTGTGAAAATTCATAAAAACAAATTTTTCGGATTTGAATACCGATTCTGAGATGTGCCCCCCCCCCTCCCCCC
>AWOL01S0002237.1:42421-59795 GCA_000715115.1 Nicotiana otophora
TTGTATCACGATTTGGGTTAGGGTAAGTACTTTTTACTCGAATTTGTTTATATTCCATGATTCTATCATTGTTTTTAGCATTTAATTGGTTAACTAAAGTGAAGAAATTGAGAATTTCGGTAAAAACATTTCCTAAAGTTAAAATTTAGGATTTGAAGGTCATTTCCGGTCGGAATCGGATGAAATTGGTATGGTTGAATTTGGAAGTGAATGGGTGTTCAGACTTTGTGAGTTTGATTCGATTCCAAGGTGCGGTCTCGGGGTTGACGTTTCAAGTTGACTTTTTCATTTTGATAAAGATCGAATCTTTATTGTTTGAAGTGGTTTTCTACAACATTATTTCATGATATTAAGTTGTTTGTGACTAGATTCGAATTGTTCGGATGCTGATTCACGTGGGAAGGGATTTTTGGAGTATTGACTCGCGCGTTTTGAGTTATGTAACATATCTAATCTTGGATTTGAGGGTAATTAACCGTGGGAACTATGTTACATGAGTCATATTGATGTGACACATATTCTAGATGTCGGGAATGGATGCGTGCACTGAGGAGTTCATGATTAGGGGTGATTTTAGACTATTACGAGATTTGTTTTGCTATCGTGCCTTATTATATCCATGTCTTCTCGACTTGTATGGTTATTTGAGCTATGATTCATGTTACAAATCACGTCTAGGCTATGTGTTATTTGTTTGAAACATGATGGGGCTTGTTCTTGCTGTTTATGATCTATTTGGCTAAATTACACTCATAATCTCAGTCACGATGCTATGTCTATGTATGATATCTTTGTCTCAGTACTTTCTTATTTGATTCTTCACATGTTGTTGGTGCCTCATATGTGTAACACTGTTTAACTGAGTTTTGTGAGATGTGATTATCTGAGACTTGATCAGTTAATGACTGAGCTTGGGCCATAGAGCCGATTTGGTATTGATTTTCAGGTGACGCGTACGCCATGCTCACATTGGGCTAAGTGTTATTGTTTTGTGGTGACGCATGCACTAGGCCCTATTATTTGGGCTATGTGATTACAATTAGCGCTTGGGCAGGATCCGCCTCTCAGGAGTCTGACATGCCAGCAGTGGGCGCAGTCATATTGTTTTATATACCTGCTTGATGATGGGCAGTTATGCCTGCACCCGTACAATGCTAAGTGTGATTATTCTTGATGGGTCCATAGTGATATTGTTGAGTTGACATGTATATTTGACATGTACTTTCCTCATGCTAGTTAGTAAATTAACTTTATTATCAATGTTGGGATTTAACGGTTATATATGGAAAGTATGTCTAAATTCCTTATCTGTGAACCAGCTGAACATGATATTATTGAGCTACATGCATACACTATTTTTCCTTTTTATCATGAGTTGTTATTAGTTATTAATATTGGTATCTGAATGTTTCTTCTTAGCTTGTCACTACTTTCAGACCAAGGTTAGTTTTGTTACTTATTGCATGAGGTTGGTTGTACTCATACTACGCTCTGCACTTCGTGTGCAGATCCCGGTACTTCCGGATGAGGTGATCTCTAAAGTTCTTGTAACGACCTGATTAGTCATTTTGCATATTGTAGCCACTTTCCCCTATTTATTGTCTCTTCTTTTTTCATTTGTGGTTACGTGACTTGTCGGGGTGGTTGGTTTAGTTACGGGTGAGTTTCGGGGTGAATTGGGACACTTGGTCCCAAAGTTGAAAGATTAATTTGAAAGAGTTGACCGGATATTGACTTTGTATTATCGACCTCGGAACAGTGTTTTGATTGTTCTGATAGCTTTGTATAGTGATTTTGGACTTAAGCATATGCTTGGATGTGAATGTGGAGGCTCAGAGGTTGTTCTAACTTGAATTGGTGCAAGTTAGAAAGTTGAAGGTTTGGAAGATTGATAGGTTTTACCGAGGGTTGACTTTATTGATATCTGGCTCGGATTGTGATTTCAAGAAGTGGCATAGGTCCATTATGATATTTGGGACTTGCATGCAAAATTTGAGGTCATTATGAGGTGTTTAGGCTTGTTCGCCGTTAGTTTTGAATTTGAAACTATTCATTACTTCATTAGGCTTGAATTGGGATATGATTTGTGATTTTGTTGTTTGATGTGATTTCAGGCATCGACTAAGTTTGTATTGTGTTTTAGGATTTCTTAGTGTAATTGGCTGAGGTCCCGAGGGCTTCGGGTGTGTTTCAAATGGGTTTCATACTTTCTTCATGTGTTGGAACTTTTGATTTCTATTCTTCTGGTATCCTTCTTCGCGATCACGAAGAATGGGTCGCGATCACGTAGAGTCTTTGCTAGCACATGGATTTTTTCATTTCGCATTTGCAAAGAGAAGGATGCATTCGCGAAGCCTTGGGGTGTTTGTTCATCGTGAACGCGAGTATCGGGTCGCGTCCGCATAGAAAGAAGGCGAGGTTGTGTGGTGGCACGCATTGTTTATCGCGGTCGCGAGGACGAAGCCGCGATCATGAAGCCTGAGGACATTTTGTCACCACGTTCGCATTTGTAGCCTCGTGTTCACATAAGAAATTTAGGGATTTGATGAAATTTGTTATTTGCAATCGCGAAGTCTATTTCGTGATAGTGGAGAATTTGTGAAATATAGTGCTTTATTTTGAGGGTTTGGATGATTTTAACATATTTTGAGTTGTAGAGCTCAGTTTTGTGCGATTTTGGAGAGGAGTTTCACGATTTGGATGGGGTAAGTGTTTTTGACTCAGAGTTGCCCATTATTCAAGATTCCTTCATTGTTTTTATTATTTAATTATTGATTTGTGTTGGAGAAATTTGGGGTTTTATTAAAAGCTTTCCAAATTATAAATTGACGATTTGAAGGTCGATTTGAGGTCGCAAATGGATAATTTGTTTATGGTTGGACTCGTATTGATACAGGTGCTCAATATTTGTATGTTTGATCAATTTCTGAGGTGCAGGCCCGGGTTGACTTTTTGAGTTGACTTTTTTATTTTCATTAAAGATTTAATATTTATTATCCTGTCACGCCCCGAACTCGGGGAGCGCGACCAGCGCTCAACCAAGATAACCCGGCCGAGAAAGCCTGTACAATACCTTCTACCCGAACTTACTCATGTATGATAGTAAAATCTAATTCATTATTTAATCAGTAGGGAGGATCAAGTAAACAACAACACCAATTCATTATCAGCAGTTACATCATTTATAAGCTTCCAAAATACATACTTTTTCATAGTTTTATGTGGAATGTGTGATATATGTATAACATTACTAGTTTGACTTTCCCCACCCCAACATACCACCCACGCTATGTCTACGGATCCTCTATTAGATACAAAAGAGTAAAATGATAGTGCCGGCAATAATGCTCCGGCTATACCTCAAAACATGGTGATAAAATGAACAAAAGATACATGACCCCGAGGGAAGTGGGGCTCAACAAATAAGCTGGGAAAAGAGTGTAGTGCTATCACAGATTAGTGCCGCCTATTGTGGAACCACCTGCATCCATTAATGATGTAGCGCCCTCGACAAAAGGGGCATTAGTACTGTCAAATAGTACTAGTATATATGACTAAACATTCTCTCAAAGAAACGAGTAGTAATGCAAGTAAGGACAGCCATAATATCAGTTAAAGCTTCTAACAATTACCAAATATCAAATTAGAGATAGTATAAGTTTTTAAATAAATTTCCAAATTTTATGTTAAGAAATCTTTGGTACCGGTATACCACTATTCACAATTTCAATTACGATTTCCAACACAGTCACCACCATGTGTGCGGCATGTCGTCCGATTGTATCATATTTCACATTTTCCATTACGTGATTCGTATTTCAGGCACACCTTTTAACTTTCAACCATCATCATGGACTTTCCAACAACAAGGCATTCCTATTCATGACATTTAAGCATACATTTGAGGAAATAGGAGTCTTAGGCACATCACGATTTCTTACACAATTTTTCATTAGATTTCATTTTAAACACAAATTGAAGTCAATGCATTTAGATATTCAACCTATACTTTGAACACATTCTCAAATAGTGGTACAACATAACAAGAGCATTTGAATTACCTATTGATCACGGATGTCTATTGACACCAGCTTATTCGAGTGATCAATTCATAATGATCAACTCGGGACTTACATGGATATTGTGGGGTTCAATTTTTAATAGAAGAGTTTAGCTAACATACCTCACTTGAGCCTTCTTAACTCTAGAATGTTCCTGAAATCTTAGCAACTTCAATCAATTTTAGAAAAGTAAAAGATTGAATTGGGAAGATGATCACGGTTCTAGCTTATTTGAGCATTTTATCAAGCACTCGGTGTACATTAAGGTTTCAAGGTCCTTTTATGGAGAATTCCTTCATCCCACAACCCCTTCTTCACTATTTTATCTCAACAATCTCCCTACATCCCATGATCAATCAAGTATGCAAATTAAGCGACTCCCGTACCCATGAATTATCTTACTAATTACCCATTTATAGTTAAATTTCGAAATTAAGAGATAGGGTGTAGAAATCTTACCTCTGGGATGAAGACCTAGTGTACTTCCCTTGTTAATTCTTCCAAGATTTTGAGTAAGAATTGCGGAATAATTGATTGAGGAACTCTCTCCCTCTCTAGAGCCCTTTCTGTCACTCAAAATATCATGTTCTCCCTTCAGAAATGGTCCATAGAGTCTAAATAACAAAATGGGGTCGGGTTATAAAAATCCAAAAATGAAGCTCCAAAATGGGATTTGCGGTCGCATATGTGACCACATAATGCTTCTGCGGTCCGCAAAATGCGCCGTCAAATGGCCCTCCGGAACTGGGCTGGTTTGTCCCACTCTGCGACCGTCGCATAATGCGTCGCAGAACCTTTCTCTATAAAAGTTCCATGCTAGTTCCGCGATCAGTGTGCGGCCAGTGAAATAGTTTTGCGGTCGTATAATGGGCCGCAAAATGACTTCCAAAAATGGCCCAAAAGACTGCCTCACTCTGTGGCCATTATGTGGCCCGTATAGTTATTCTGCCGCCGCATAATAGGCCACAGAAATGCCCTACGGTGCCAAACATGTTCCTTCAACTTCCCAACCATGAGGTCAACCGTGAGGTCCGCTGAACCACAACGTATTCCAGAACCTTCATTTCTTCAACGGTTGTAGCAACTGTGTCCAACGGTTTGAGCAACCGTATCCAATGGTTGGAGAAAAAAACTAGAGTTTTCCAGCAACTTCAATAAAGCTCAAATCGATCTGAACCACGTCCAAAACTCAACAAAGATTGGGACCGTTACTAAATATACCAACATTTCTTAAACTACAATACGAACTAAGTCGAGGCCTCAAACAATGTCAAAAAAACGTCGGAATTATAAATCGCGCCTCAAATCGAATTATGAGTTTATGAATTTTCCAAATTCTATAATTTGTGCCGAAACATATCAAATCAACGCGGAATGACTTCAAATTTTGCACATGAGTCATATATGAATAATGGACCTGTTTCAATTTCTTGAATCGAAATATGACCCCGTTATCAACAAAATCAACCTTAGGCCAACTTATAACTATTTTAAAACTTCAACTTTTCCAATTTTTACCATAATGAGCCGAATTGTCCTACGGACTTCCAAATCCTAATCCGGACATATGCCTAAGTCTGAAATCACCATACAAAGCCATTGAAATCATACAAATTACATTCCGTAGTCGTTTGCAAAAATGTCAAACTCTGGTCAACTCTTTTCTTTTAAGCTTCTTAAATGAGAATTGTTCTTCCAACTTAATCTCGAATCATCCTAAAACCAAACTCGGCCACAAACGCAAGTCATAATACATATTACAAAGCTACTCGGGACCCTAAACATTTGAATGGGATGCTAATTCTCAAAACGACAAGTTAGGTTGTTACATTTATCTCACTCATTGTTGAGTTATTCTTATTTTATGTCATTATTACTTATTATGTCATTCATTGTTGAGCTTATTCTTCTGTTTCATTGTGTTATTGTAATTCTTGTGTTCACTTAGCTGTCGTACTCCCGTGTTATTGTTGTTGTCGTTGAACTCAGTGTTGTTGAGTAGTGGGCTATATGTGGTTGTGGTATTGGGGTTGTTGGTAAGGAAATGTTATGGCATACGGGCACATGTGGTGCGAGTTGTTATATTGTGCTGTTATATTTTTGGCACATGCGGGATTGTTTAGATGATTGTCATGGTGTTTGCACGTGAGTTGTTCGTGCTATTGTTATTATTGATTTTTTCACATACGGCGTGATAAGGCGGGTTATATATGTTTGGTTTGCGCATGTGGCGAGAAAGGCGAGATAATTATTATGTGCATGTAGCGAGATAAGGCGGGCATTTACTTTATTGTTGCACACGCGTCGAGACAAGGGGGCTATGTCGGGGATGATTTATGATGGCCGGAGGGCATTATCATTGATAATATTTGTGTGGTGGTGTGACTATCTTGTGTGAGTCATGCATATCAAGGGATTTAGTTGTGTTATTTCTAATGTGATATTTGATGTCTCTGATCATACTTGTTGACTCAAGCTGTGATAGTACACTTGCACAACCATACACTATAATTTGTCACCTATATCAATCCAGAGGTATAATTCTTCATGTTCATTGATCATGTACAGATATTCTTGTATATCTACTTTCTGTGCGAGGAATGGATTGTTGGCATGTGAGTTGTTTGTGGGGATATGAGATGTTGTTACTGTTGGCACATGAGTTATCCACGTGGGTATGCAGTTATTATTATTGATATTGGCACATGAGTTGCCCGTGCAGCGCGTGAGTTGTCCATGCAGTTCTGATTAACAAAGTGTGTGATTATGAATTATGATTTGGGACCTGTGATTTGTGATTATGAGGCATGGTATCTCGGTGTAATTCTTGTATATTCCTTGTGAAATAACGTTTGATTATTTGGTTGTCACTATTTTCCTTAATTGGTTTCACTAATACTTTAAGTGTGTTCTGGTTACCTTGCAGCGTTATCACATGTTTACTCCTTGTCGCTTACTATTGCTCCTACTTTCCATTTTCTAGCGTTATATACTTATTCTTTCCCTGTTTAGCCTTACATTGATATTCGTTCCTCTATTAGCTTTATATTATTAATTGCACAGGTTATTTTATCTAGTAGGTGTCTCGACTGTTCTTCATCACTATTCGACCGAGGTTAGTCATTATACTTACTTGTACCGTTGTGGTGTACTCATGCTATGCTTCTACACAATTTTATTCAGATCCAGTACATCTGCTCGTGTCAGACGCTAGTGAATAGCCATTTATTTTCGGAAACTTAAAGGTCCACCTGCTCGATGCTCGCAGGCCTCAGAGTCATCACCTTCTTTTAGTTGTATTATTGTTTATCTCCTGTTCAAACCAGTATTGTATTTAGAGATTATTAGTGCACTCTCTGTAGAGCTTATGACTCATTTCCACCAAGGTTTTGGAATTTTTGACAGTTGTACTGTTTAGCTTTTATTATTATAGCTTAATAGTTTAATTTGATATATAATCTGTAAATTCTGTTAACTCTCATTGTATGTTAGGCTTACCTAGTCTTAGAGTGCAGGTGCCATCACGACATCCTAAGGTGAGAATTTGGAGTCGCGAGTTGGTGTTAGAGCTCTAGGTAGATAGGTGCTACGAGTCATATGAATGCTTAGTAGAGACTTGCAGATCAGTACGGATATGTCTGTACTTATCTCCGAGAGGCTACAAAAGTATTAGGATCCTTCACTTCTTTCAATCCCATCGTGCGAGTGTTTTGATTTCAGAGTTTGAGCCTTTGTCATTATATTCTCACACAGATTGTGAGGACACAAGCTGCAGTTAGCGATGATGCTGCCCCCAAAACCGGTGTTGCTAGAGGATGAGGTAGAGGTAGAGGTAAAGGCCGAGGAGGAGCACATGCTATAAGTAGAGAACCTACCAGAGCAGTAGTTGAGGAGCCATTCGTAGCTCCGGCTGGGCGCCAGGCACCAGAGGTGCCTGTTGCTATCCACGGAATTCAGGAGACTTTAGCGCAGTTCCTTAGCATGTTTGGTATATTGGCTCAGGTGGGATTGATTACGGTTGCATAAACTACTTCACAGACCGGGGGAGGAGCGCAGATGATAACAACATGATAAGGGTCCAAGCGTTACTAAAGAAAAATAAGAAAAGCATGCGGAAGCTAAAAGAAAATAAAGAAACGAAAAAGACAGATAGATTGAATTCAAGAAAGAGTTTCTTGAATTCAAGAAAGAGTTTCTTGAATTCAAGAAGTCTTTTCTTGAAGTTGAATCCTAGCAACAATAATTAGCTAATGAAGAACCAATCGCGATTGGTAGTGAATTAAAAACAAGAGATAGATTCAGAAACCTGACCCTTTAGAATAACAACTAAAATAAGCCTAAACTTATATCCTTTCTTGAATACCTAGAAGTGATCTAAGATTTCGAAAAGAGTTTAATCTTACCACCGTAAGTTGATTCTTGAAGGTTGAAGAGTATATCAAAGAGTAGCCACACACAAGAGTGCAAGAAAAATCTCACAATATTTGTCAATGTTGTCTATTAAGATCTTCCTAAAAATTAAGAATATACCCCTTTATATAGAGAGGGAGTCACTTAATTCTACCAAAAAAATAAAGAAAAAAAATCCTAACTACTTCGGACAAAAGGTCCTAACTACATTGGACAAAATATTCAACTACCTTAGGATATGATCTTGAAAGTCCAAAACCAATCTTGGAAATCTTAGAAATCTTTGAAAAAGAAATAAAGTCCTAACTACTTTAGACAAAATATATAACTACCATAGGATATGATCTTGAAAGTCCAAAACCAATCTTAGAATTGGAAATCTTGAAGAAAATTTGCAAGCAACTTGGCACCAACTTTCACTCAACTTCTACCACGACTATTATACACTTCTTTGACATCAAGTAAGTACTTTCTATGTTATAAAAACATGAATTCATGTAGGACTTATTGGGCTACAATTTTGGACATATTTTAGGTGTCAAAATGGTCCAAAAGTTGGCTTGTTAGGACCTTCTTCAAAGGATGTCTCTTGGGATTTGATACTCTTCTTCATGGATATAAACTTGGGCCAACTATTAATTGCAACACCTAGCCAATTCATATCCTTGATATTGTCTATCATGGTATTCCTAAAAACAAAGAATATTCCCCTTTATATAGAGAGGGAGTCACTTAATTCTACCAAAAATATAAAGAAAGAAAATCCTAACTACTTCGGACAAAAGGTCCTAACTACATTGGACAAAATATTCAACTACCTTAGGATATGATCTTGAAAGTCCAAAACCAATCTTGGAAATCTTAGAAATCTTTGAAGAAGAAATAAAGTCCTAACTACTTTAGACAAAATATATAACTACCATAGGATATGATCTTGAAAGTCCAAAACCAATCTTAGAATTGGAAATCTTGAAGAAAATTTGCAAGCAACTTGGCACCAACTTTCACTCAACTTCTACCACGACTATTATACACTTCTTTGACATCAAGTATGTACTTTATATGTTATAAAAACATGAATTCATGTAGGACTTATTGGGCTACAATTTTGGACATATTTTAGGTGTCAAAATGGTCCAAAAGTTGGCTTGTTAGGACCTTCTTCAAAGGATGTCTCTTGGGATTTGATACTCTTCTTCATGGATATAAACTTGGGCCAACTATTAATTGCAACACCTAGCCAATTCATATCCTTGATATTGTCTATCATGGTATTCCTAAAAACAAAGAATATTCCCCTTTATATAGAGAGGGAGTCACTTAATTCTACCAAAAGAAAATAAAGAGAGAAAATCCTAACTACTTTGGACAAAAAGTCCTAACTATATTGGACAAAATGTCCAACTACCTTAGGATATGATCTTGAAAGTCCAAAATCAATCTTAGAAATCTTTGAAAAAGAAATACAGTCCTAACTACTTTGGACAAAAAGTCCAACTACCATAGGATATGATCTTGAAAGTCCAAAACCAATCTTGGAATTGGAAATCTTGAAAGCAATTTTCTAGCAACTTGGCACCAACTTTCACTCAACTTCTACCACGACTATTATACCATTCTTTGACATCACGTAAGTCCTTTTTATGCTATAAAAATATGACTTCATGTAGGACCTATTTGGTTGCAAGTCTGGACATATTTTAGGTGCCAAAATGGTCCAAAAGTGGGCTGATTAGGACCTTTTCAAAGGATTTCTCCTGGCATCCAATACTCCTCTTCTTGGACAAAAACTTGGACCATAAAACATTTGCAACACTTATACAATTCATATCCTTGATATTGTCTATAAAAGAAGAGAGAGATGTGAAACATGACCCTTTATAATAACAAGAACAACAATAAGCCTAAACTTATCACCTTTATTGAATACCTAAAAGTGATCTAAGATTTCGAAAAGGGTTTAATCTTACCACGTTAAGTTGATTCTTGATGGTTGACGAATTTATCCAAGAATACAAGAAAAATCTCACAATCTTTGTTGATATTGTCTATCATGATCTTCCTAAAAACAAAGAATAAACCCCTTTATATAGAGATGGAGTCACTTAATTCTACCAAAAAAATAAAGAAAGAAAATCCTAACTACTTACGAAAAAATATCCAATTACCATAGGTTATGAGCTTAAAAGTCCAAAACCAATCGCGGACTTCGAAATCTTGAAGGAAATTTGCAAGCAACTTGGCACCACCTTTCACTCGTCATCTAGCACGACTATTGTACCCTTCATTGATATCATGTAGGTCATTTTTATGTGATAAAAACGTGACTTCATGTAGGAATTATTGGACTGCAAGTTTGGACACATATTAGGTGCCAAAATGGTCCAAAAGTTGGCTGATTATTACATTCTTCAAAGGATGTCTCTTGGGATCCAATACTCCTATTCTTGGACATAACTTTGGGCCATAAAACAATTGTAACACCTAGCCAATCCATATCCTTTATCCTTGAGCTCTTTCTTCCAATTAATAACTTCTTTATTTTCACTTGAAGTCTAATGACCTTGTTTTGCAACTCTTTAGCTTGACATCTTTTTAAAGGCCCTAAGCTTTATCCTTGTACTTGAATAGAGTTGAGCTTCCTAGGATGATATAACTCCCCTCTTCTTGAAGACAATTCGTCCTTGAATATGGATCTGCACAAAGGATATGCAGAAGCGTAGCATGAGTATGCCACAACGGTACCCAGTAAGTGCCAAGAACAGGTATATGATAGTGTGATAATGATAAACAATGGAAATGAAACAATGAAGAAAATATACCAAGAATAGCTACACTAAACTGAGGCAATTAAGGCAACACAGAAGAAAACAAGGAATAATATGCTAAGGACACAAAGCAACTAAAACACAAGTGATGTAACATAAAAGTTTAAACAAGAATCACTACTGAGGTACCGCCTCATAGTCTCATATCACAAAAAAATCATAATCTTTCCTTAAATCACCACGGGAGTATTGCATTTAGATTTGAAAATCATTTTTCCCGAAATAGCTTCCCATGTTTTAGCCCACCTTATCACACCGTGTGGCTTCAAGTAGTTCCCCTGCTAGCAACACGCGCATCAAGCACACCTTATCTCACCGCATGCGTTTTGACCCTAAACCTAATACCACCGCATGCGTATCAATATCAAAACATATCACAAATTGTACCTCAAGTGCCCAATATCACAAACTACCAAAGAAGTCAACAATAATAGTGTTTCCAAAATAAATAGCCCATGGCTAAACCACTATATGCACAGGAGTCTTAACAATCGCGACCGAAAGTGAATAACTCCACAAGAATGGTATTTAAAAAATTTACAACGTTACCTCAATGTGAACTACGACCTTTATTACTCAATACCAAATTCAGAAATAAGATATTGCAAGAAATAGCAACTTCAAGTAAGGGACTCATCAGTTAAATAATGAACAAGGAATAGAGAGGACAATAACTTCAACTAAACATGTGAAGACAATTATCAAGTGTTAAGACAAGTATTAAAGATGACATTAAAGCATGTGAATATAGACTAAAGATGATGAATATAACATATTATGGCAACTCAATTAAAGGCATGAAAGAAAACTACATAGCTAAAACCGGTCAATTACAACATTTAGCATGTGTAGTTGTTATTTGTGAATGATGTAGTTCGCACGGAGTATGAATTTGATAGGTGGTATTAAAGTAGAGTATCTTCTTTGAGTGTTATTGTGCTAATGGGGCACGCGTCGTTTGGCTCACTTGGGCGGTGTAATGTGGATTTGAATAAAGGGGGTGACTTTCGGGAAAGTTATAATGGATTCGAGATTCATATGTAACTATTGAGAATTTTTGGCGGGTTTGTTTATGGCTAAAATATGAGATTTAAGTTGGATGGTGTCGAGACATGTGGCATTTTTGTATATCATTATGGATTTTATATTTCGGTATCGGGAAGGTGAATGAAACGGCCTTAAACTCAAATAAGGTATTTTTCAGAGTGGGTATTTCGGTTGTGGTATTTATAGGGGTAATTATGATGTGGTGAGACTCCACAGATGTTTTGGTGGCAATATTCTTGGGGTTTGGTGACCTACGTGGTTTGGTCGATTTAGAGGAATTTACTTCTAATAGCTTGGTTATGTGCAGATGGATTTCAAACTGTTCTTGATGGTTTCTACCATGGTTTGAACTAGATATTTTCTACTGGGGTGGTAAACGTATTGTGTATTGTGATTTCCTCTTGGAAGGAAGCAAGTGGAAGGTTTCTAACTAACCGGGTATGTAATTTGCTGGTGACTCAGAGTTATTAATAGGATTTTTATGCTTTTCACATGATGGCATAATAGATATGGTGTGTTGTGCGGGATTAGGATTTACATGTACAAGGTGACAGTTCAGTCTTGAAGAGAAGATAACGAATGTTGGACAGCATGGTCAGTTTCAGATATTTAGATGAATGTTATAACTTCACGGTAATCCCTAAGAAGGGGGCACATTTCAAAAGGCACATTGTGTTCTAACTTTCCGATGTCATCGGTATTTCGATACTCACCTAGTTAATAGACTACTGATATATGAGTTATTGATATGTGGCATGAAGGAATTATGGAAATATTCCTAGTGAGATGATCGTGCATGAATGATGTGATAGCCATGCGAGTGCTGGAGTTGTGATCAGTTACGATGGCTCATGTGTACTTATTTGATTGCTCCTATATGATATGCTTGGATTAGAGGCCTGTGACCATGCCAGGCGGATTATGTTATTGGCACGTGAGTTGTGCGTGCGGATCCATGTACTGATATATTTGGCACGCGAGTTGTCCGTGCGGATCCATGTACTGATATTTTTGGCACGCGAGTTGTCCGTGCGGGTCCAGATATTGATACTATAGCACATGAGTTGTCCGTGCGAGTGATGTTAATGTGAGCTCTAGAAGAGCTGGTTACTATTATTAAATATGTGTGTCTTGGTTCTACTATATATAATGAGCTTATAGCATTACAGTTGTAGTGGTGCTTGTTGAACTTGCAATATGGATATCTTCCTTGAGACATCTCCCGTATTTGGGTACACGGATTGCGCAAAGGTGGCTGGAGTTATATTGATGTGGCGTGTCTGTGGGATAGTTGTATTTAATAATATAAGGTCGTTGAACCTAGAATGGGTACTATCAGGCTTGATTATGGTATATTCAAGTGGATTATGGTTCTGGTTAGGGCGAGAGAGCTCCATGGCTAGTTGATCTGATGAGTGGTTATGAGTTTTTGATTGTTTCTTTCATCATTGGCGGTGTACGAAGGTTTTGGAATGAGGTTCTATTGAATGAGAGGTTTTAATACTTGTACTTGGTTGGTTTGGAGTAATTACTGTGATTGCAATCGGGAATGGTGATGCGAGCATGTGAGTTGTGTAGTATGTAATGTGATTACATCTAGGGTTATAGATATGGCTTGATACAGCTTGTTCAGACTTATATGGTGTGTGAGATTTAGATCTTGGAAAGAATTTTGGGTGTTAGCAATTGGGCTCCAAGTTTTGGGCTAAGGTTAAAGTAATTATTTTCAGTTGTGTTATGTTGTCAGGCCTAGATAGAATAGGGTGACGTGGGATCACCCCGTGTATGTGCATGGTAAGGAGGAACAATGATTTAAAGGCTTAGCAACAACTCTTGGCACGTTCGAGGATGAACGTATGTTTAAGTGGGGGAGATTGTAGCGACCCGACCGGTCGTTTTGAGCATTTACGCTCCTTTCAACTATTTGAAGTCTTGAATAACTTCCTCAGAGTTAGCTTGGAAGAATAAATTTCATGTTGGAAGATTAAGTTGAAATAGTTGACCGGATGGTGACTTATCTGTAAACAACCCCGGAACAGAGTATTGATGATTCGAATATCTCCGTATGGTGATTTTGGACTTAGGAGCGTGTCCGGATGGAGGTCCGTAGTGGAATTAGGTTTGAAATGCCGAAAGTTGAATTTTTGGGAAGTTTCACTAGGGGTTGCCTTTTTGATATCGGGGACCTCAGTTATGTCATTTATGACTTGTGTGCAAAATCTGAGGTCGATCGGACTTGATTTGATTGGTTTTAGCATTGTTTGAGGTGATTTGAGGGTTCGACTAAGTTCGTATAATATTTTAGGACTTGTTGGTATGGTTAGACTCGTGGTTGAATGGACTTTCAGATTTTGTAACTTTTGTTGGGTTCCGAGACGTGGGGCCCATGGGTGAGTTTTGGAGTGTAATTTCGTATTTTTGCGTAAAACTTACATTTTCTAATGGAATTAATTCCAATAAATTTTATTGACTTAATCGAATTTTTTATGGCTAGATTCGGGGCGTTTGGAGGCCAATTCAGGAGGAAAAGGCATACCGGAGTAAAGAATTACATGGTTTCAGGTAAGTAACACTTCTAAACTTGGTTTGAGGGTATGAATCCTCGAATTTGTGTTATACAAACTGTTTGGAGGTCACGCACACGATAGTTGACTAGCGTGTGGACGTGCACCATAGAAATTGTGACTAGAATAAATCCTTTGAAGTTGTAAAGATTAAAGAATAATGTTATTATCTTAACATGTTAGAGACATTGAGCTGAGGCTTTTATTACAGATAGTGTGTAGGCTACGTGCCGATATTTTGGGATCCATGGGGTCGTGTTACTGTTGAATTAATTATTTTAATAATGTACATTTCTCACTCAGTCATATATTTTGGGACCCATGGGATCGAGTTGCGTGCCGCAGCAGGCCTTATTGGCTTTATATATGTTATTATTAAATGGATCAGGACTGCCTGACTGCAGTAGGCCAGAATGTCTTTATACATTACTATTGTTCTGGGTCGTGGCTTCCCGCCTGCAGCAGGCCTTATTGGCTTTGCTATTTTATGGATCTAGGCTGCCTGCCTGCAGCAGGCCTTATAGGCTTTTTTATTATACGGATCGGGATTGCCCGCCTGTAGTAGGGCATAAAGGCTTTATATCACGCTTGGGCTGAAGGAGCCCCTCAGGAGTCTGTACACACCCCCAGTGAGCGTAAATGATGATATACATTCGGGATGGACTTCTCAGGGCGTGTACTTGCCTTACTTACTGATTATACATATATTCGGGATGGATTTTTCCCAGGGCATGGACTTGCCTTACTTATTTGTATTTTAATAAATTTACCTGGACATGGATCTTGTCCGTATTATATACATTTGGGGATACATTACCACCGGGCTGGATCGGCCTTATACGGTACTGAGTGACTGACTCTCAGTCGATGTGTATATATATACGGGTTGGAACACCCCTGGGCTGGATTGGCCATAAACAGTATCGAGCAACCGAATAATTGTGACCAGTATTTACTTGAGTTCTTTCTACTGAGATGTCGTATTCCTCATATCATGTAGTATTGATCGGTTTCGCTTGTACTGAGTTTAACTGTTGAACTTTAAAGCATGCCTACATTGTTGTATCATTATTTATATTGGACTATACCTGCGGAGCTCGTCACTACTTTTAGTCTAGAGGTTAGTCTTGTTATTTATTGAGTTGGTTATACTCATACTACACGCTGCACCTTGTGTGTAGATCCAGGTGCTCTCGGATATAGCGGCTGCTAGATTTCAAAGTTAATTCTGTTGGGGACTATCAAGGTAGTTGTTTGACATCCGCAGACTCGATTCCTATCCTGTTTAATTCTTATATTGTTCTATATTTTTAGATAGTGATTTGTATCCGTCAAATTTTGTATTCATATTAGATGCTCATGTACTCAGTGGCACCGTGTTTTGGGAGTGTTATATTTGTATTTGTGAGATTTATTTCGCTTGCCAAGTATTGAGATAGGCGCCATCGCGACATGTGAGATTTTGGGTCGTGACACAAACATTCAAGCAACTTGGTTATCTAAAATAGGCAGGCATTGAGGCTAATAAGGTGAAGGAAAATCATGTTAGGCTAAGTATTAATATAATGTCATCCCATTGTTGCAGCAGGACTACAGGTGATGTGTAAGGGATTCAACAAGAAGAAAAACACTTCTAGACATACATAACTTCCTAGAAATCCATATAGCATTCGATGAACATTAATGAGGTTTAGTTTCATGCCTAGTAACATCATGTATCACTTAGCAAAAGTAAAAATTAGAGCAGGTTTGAGATAGAATGATATAAAACACCCAGATAAATGCACACAATCAGAAAGCAAGAAAATTACGAGAGTATAGGGTAATAACCAGTTGCAAACAAACTAAACAAAGGATGAAGAACTCAAAAATCTCAAAAATAGCTATGAATATTGAAGACCAGTAAAACCCCAACTCCCCAGTGCTTCAGAGTTCACAGGAGCCTCGAAATAGCCCCCGAGTAGTGCTTGCACTAGAGGAAGGTGAACAAAATCCGATGTCCTTGGCTTTCAGCCGGCCAAGAGCTCAATTTCAGAATAGTATAGAATAAGTAAGAGTGAGAGAATAGTTCTTAAGGTGATTAAGGTCTGTCTTAGGGAAATTGGGGAGGGGTTATGTAGTGGTAGAAATCGAACAAGCAAACATGGAAAACAATCAATCAATCACAAATAAGGAAGGAATATCACATTCAATTAGTAATAGAACTGGTAAAGAAGAAAATTTTAAATTTCAAACCATAGTTCGACGGAAATCAAATATTGGTCAAGGATCTTGGTAAATCGGACCCATATAACCTGGTAGTAAGTTTATATTGATGAATTATCGTCTAAGTCTCAAAGGTATGGAGATGATTGTGCTTGATTTGGGATCGTATACTTGCCAAAGATAGGCAAGTATTATGTGATACCAAAAACATCTAAATAACGGAGAGATAGAGCATATATGAAAGGAAAATCATGGAGAG
>AWOL01S0002237.1:59894-76967 GCA_000715115.1 Nicotiana otophora
AGTAGAGAAGGCTACTATTAGAGTTTGAGAGGAGAAGGGAGTATATAGGGTTCAAAGGTGGTTGTCCCTAAAGAATGGGGATAGGGTTTTGGGGCAGATGTAATTAAAAGAGTGCGGTTATCGTGGACCGATGATCTTGAGAGATCAGCAGTCTGGATTAAAGAATAGGCGGGGCATGTCGTTTCAAGTGGGTCGCAACCAGGTTAGTCACAAGGGTCGTTTGGATTTGTCTTTGGGTCTTATTGGGCTAAGGTGTGGGTGTTTGGGCCGCTAATTTGGTCTATAAATTGCCTGATTTTGGCCACATTTTAAAATGCATAAACTTAATTAAAACCAAATTATTAAAACGTCTAATAATAATAATAAATTATTATTGATGAAATAAAATGCTTAAAACTAATAACTCAGAATTATAAAAATATAGAATGCTATTTTGTCCTATCTAATATAATAAATGCGATTATTTATAGAATATAGGCTATTATTTACAAACATTGTGTGAATAGTTAAAAATAAAAATGTAATTATATACATGCAGTACAAATATTATGAAACACGTATGTGGATGCAAATAATAAATTTGGATGATTAAGTTATCAAAACAATAATTTAAAGGGGTAATTAATATATATTTAAATAATGTAAATGCAAGAAAAACAATTTTGAAGCTTAAAAATTTATGGGAAATTATAGAAAATTCTCATATGACTATTTTAAATTGAGTAATGATGCACAAATGATATTGTAAAAGCATATATGACATTTATAATAATATGAGGGCAAAATTGGGTATTCACAGCTGCCCCTCTTTACCCGAGAATGATGAAAGAGTGGTCGGGTAAAGAAAAAAATGACCAATTTTGTCTGAAGTGAGTGAGGAATGATATGTTTTGAAAATAAACATGCGGCCAAACCCTGGTTATTGAGTTGCCTAATATCCCTGGTGTTACGAAAAACAGGCCGTGTGTAGTTTTGGATCCAACGACGAACGAAACCGATGGAGTTGTTCTAAGAGTGGTCATGTGTTTCAAAAAAGGATCTTTTGGATGTGATAGTATCGTGAGTAACAGATGTTTTTAGGTGTGTCTATGAATGCAAATTGAATGTGATGGATGTACGAGATAGATATTTCAACGGTTATAGAACAAAGGTTAATCAATTACTGATTATCAGTTATGTTTAAGGTGATCAAAGGATGTGAACATTGCGAACAGAAACTGGAGCGAGAATCACTCCTTTTTGTTACGGATGTCTTTGGACGATGAGGATGATGCCCTTAGACTGTGACGTCCTGGGCCATGAAGTGTATGATAGGGGATTCGCCATGAAATGGTGTCCTCGGGCCATGAGGATGGTGCCTCCGGACTATGATGCCATTGAATAATGATATGAAGTTTCGAAAGATCCTCTGGCCATGGAATGATGTCTTCGGGCTATGAGGATTATTCCCTCAGACTATGGTGCCTTCGGACAACATGTCAATCGTTTGATAGAGGAAACAGGTAGTGCTTAGCAATATGCGAGAACGAGACGAGACAAGGCTTAGTATTGTATGAAATGAGGGCGGTTCTTAGCCTGATGCAAAGAGTGGAGATAATGCTTAGACTCATGAAAGGAAAGGCAATGCTTAGCCTTGTGCAATAATGAAGGCGATGCTCAACCTCGTGCTATGGTGAGGGCGGTGTTACCCTATGCAAGGAGCAGAGGCAATGCTTTGTCTCATGAAGGAAAGGTAATTCTTAGCCTTAAGAAATAATGGAGGCAGTGCTTAGCCTCATGCGGGGAATGGAGATGGTGATTATTCTCATGCAAGAAAGGCAATGCTTAGCCTTATGCAATAATGGAGGCATCGCTTAGCCTCGTGCAAGGAATGGAGACAGTGCTTACTCTCATGGAATGAAATGTAGTGCTTAGCCTTTTTTTGTATGAAGGACAGTGTTTAGTCTCATGCAATCATGGAGGCGGTGCCTAGCCTCATGCAAGGAATGGAGACAGTGCTTACTCTCATGGAATGAAATGTAGTGCTTAGCCTTTTTTTGTATGAAGGACAGTGTTTAGTCTCATGCAATCATGGAGGCGGTGCCTAGCCTCATGCAAGGAATGGAGACAGTGCTTACTCTCATGGAATGAAATGTAGTGCTTAGCCTTTTTTTGTATGAAGGACAGTGTTTAGTCTCATGCAATCATGGAGGCGGTGCCTAGCCTCATGCAAGGAATGGAGACAGTGCTTACTCTCATGGAATGAAATGTAGTGCTTAGCCTTTTTTTGTATGAAGGACAGTGTTTAGTCTCATGCAATCATGGAGGCGGTGCCTAGCCTCATGCAAGGAATGGAGACAGTGCTTAGTCTCATGCAGGGAAATGCAATGCTTTGCCTTATGCGATAATGGAGGCAGTGTTTAGCCCCATGCAAGGAAGGGAGACATTGTTTTACCTCATGTAAGGAAAAACAATGTTTAGCCTTATGCGGTGATGAGGGCAGTTCTTAGCCCTATGCAAGAATGAGCAATGATTAAATGTGATGGGCAAAGTATATCTTAGCTTAATGCGTTTGCGTTTGGCGACTTTTGTCAGTGTGAAGATAGTGATCTTGTTGTGTATATATTTGCGGACATTCCTATTATATCCATTATGCATGTATCCAAAGGAAAATTGTGAGTTCGGAGGGGGGAAGGTTGGTTAGTGCTCTCGATTCATTCCTTTTCCTTCGCTCTTGTCCTGTGGGCCTGTTTGAGTCACCCCGGGTAATGTCTGGCTACTATATAAAAACAAATTGAAAATTTTGAAAAACATGCATTTGTGATAAATTGTTCATAGAAAACTGTAGTTGTTTAAAATATGTGATAATGCATAAGAGCCAATATATTTGTCGAATTGATTAGTGTGATACGCCTTTGAGACATTGAAACCTCCTTAACTCCAATTTTGAGGATGCTCCTCAAAAATCTGCCCCAGCTGACCTGCGAGCATTAGTACGATACCCAAGCAAAGCAAATGGTAAATTTTCATGCCATTTCTTGCAGGTTTCCACCATTTTCCTTAATATCTTCTTGATGTTCTTGTTGGCAGTCTCTACGACTCCATTCATTTGCGGCTTGTATGCTGTAGAGTTCCTATGCTTGATCTTGAATGTGTCACACACAACTTTCATCAATTCACTGTTGATATTGGCGGCATTGTCAGTAATGATTCACTCAGGTACTCCAAATCGACAGACAATGCGATCTCAGACAAAACTTTCTACAACTTGCTTAATCACAGCCTTATAGGACGCGACTTCAACCTATTTTGTGAAGTAGTCTATGGCCACCAAAATGAACCCGTGTCCACTAGAAGCAGTGGGTTCAATTGGTCGGATGACATCCATGTGCCAAGCAGAGAAAGGCTAGGGCAACCTCGTTGCACTGAGTTCGTTGGGCAGTAATCGTATCATATCAACATGTATCTGGCATTGCTGAACTATGTGGTTATTAAGTCATCAAAACAATAATTTAAAGGGGTAATTAATATATATTTAAATAATATAAATGCAAGAAAATTAATTTTGAAGCTTAAACATTTGTGGCAAATTATAGAAAATTCTCAAATGACTATTGTAAATTGTGTAATGATGCAAAAATGATATTTTAAAAGCATATATGACATTTATAAAAATATGAGGGAAAAATTGGGTATCAACAACTGCTTCTCTTTACCCTAGAATGATGAAAGAGTTGTCGGGTAAAGAAAACAATGACCAATTTTGTCCGAAGTGAGTGAGGAATGATATGTTTTGAAACAAACATGCGGCCGAACCCTGGTTATTGAGTTGCCTAATATCCCTGGTGTTACGGAAAACAGGACGTGTGTAGTTCTGGATCCAACAATGAACGAAACCGATGGAGTTGTTCTAAGAGGGGTCGTGTGTTTCGTAAAAGGATCTTTTGGATGTGATAGTATCATGAGTAACGGATGATTTCAGGTGGGTCTATGAATGCAAATTGAATGTGATAGATGTACAAGATAGATATTTGAATGGTTATAGAACAAAGGTTAATCAATTAATGATTATCAGTTACGTTTGAGGTGATCAAAGTATGTGAACATTGTGAACAGAAACCGGAGCGAGAATCACACCTTTTTGTTACAGAAGTATTTGGACGATGAGGATGATGCCTTTAGACTGTGACGTCCTGGGCCATGAAGCGTATGATAGGGGATTCGCCATGAAATGGTGTCCTCGGGCCACGAGGATGGTGCCTCCGTACTATGACGCCATTGAATAATGATATGCAGTTTGGAAAGATCCTCTGGCCATGGAATGATGTCTTCGGGCTATGAGGATTATGCCCTCAGACTATGGTGCCTTCGGACAACATGTCAATCATTTGATAGAGGGAACAGGTAGTGCTTAGCAATATGCGAGAACGAGACGAGACAAGGCTTAGTATTGTATGAAATGAGGGAGGTTCTTAGCCCGATGCAAAGAGTGGAAATAATACTTAGACTCATGAAAGGAAAGGCAATGCTTAGCCTTGTGCAATAATGAAGGCAATGCTCAGCCTCGTGCTATGGTGAGGGCGGTGTTTAACCCTATGCAAGGAGAAGAGGCAATGCTTTGTCTCATGAAGGAAAGGAAATTATTAGCCTTAAGCAATAATGGAGGCAGTGCTTAGCCTCATGCGAGGAATGGAGATGGTGATTATTCTAATGAAAGAAAGGCAATGCTTAGCCTTATGCAATAATGGAGGCAGCGCTTAGCCTCATGCAAGGAATGGAGACAGTGCTTACTCTCATGCAATGAAAGGTAGCGCTTAGCCTTTTTTTGTATGAAGGACAGTGTTTAGTCTCATGCAATCATGGAGGCAGTGCCTAGCCTCATGCAAGGAATGGAGATAGTGCTTAGTCTCATGCAGGGAAATGCACTGCTTAGCCTTATGCAATAATGGAGGCAGTGCTTAGCCGCATGCAAGGAAGGGAGACATTTCTTTATCTCATGTAAGGAAAAACAATGTTTAGCCTTATGCGGTGATGAAGGCAGTGCTTAGCCCTGTGCAAGAATGAGCATTGACTAAATGTGATGGGCAAAGTATATCTTAGCTTAATGTGTTTGCGTTTGGCAACTTTTGTCGGTGTGAAGATAGTGATCTTGTTGTGTATATATTTGCGGACATTCCTGTTATATCCATTATGCATGTATCCAAAGGAAAATTATGAGTTCGGAGGGGGGAAGGTTGGTTAGTGCTCTCGATTCATTCCTTTGCCTTTGCTCTTGTCCTGAGGGCCTGTTTGAGTCACCCCGGGTAATATCTGGCTACTATATAAAACATATTGAAAATTTTGAAAAACATGCATTTGTGATGAATTGTTTATAGAAAACTGTAGTTGTTTAAAATATGTGATAATGCATAAGAGCTAATGTATTTGTCGAATTGATGACTGTGATACGCCTTTGAGACATTGAAACCTCCTTAAATCGAATCTTTAGGATCCTCCTCAAAGTTCTGCCCTAGTTTAAATGCATACTCCACTTCGGCAAGGATATCGACTTCGGTACGATAAACCAGTAAGTAGGGAGTTGCCGTAGTTGACATGCGAACAGTAGTGCGATACCCAAGAAAAGCAAATGTTAGCTTTTCATGCAATTGCTTGTAGTTGTCCACCATTTTCCTTAATATCTTCTTGATGTTCTTGTTGGTAGCCTCTACAGTTCCATTCATTTGCGGCTTGTATGCTGTAGAGTTCCTATGGTTGATCTTGAATGTGTCACACATAGCTTTAATCAATTCACTGTTGATATAGGCGGCATTGTCAGTAATGATTCACTCAGGTACTCCAAATCGAGAGACAATGAGATCCCGGAAAAAATTTTCTACGACTTTCTTAGTCACAGCCTTATAGGACGCGGCTTCAACCCATTTTGTAAAGTAGTCTATGGCCATCACAATGAACCTGTGTCCATTAGAAGCAGCGGGTTCAATTGGTCTGATGACATCCATGTCCCAAGCAGAGAAAGGCTAGGGCAAACTCGTTGCACTAAGTTCGTTGGGCAGCACTCGTATCATATCAACATGTATCTGGCATTGGTGAACTTTGTGGTGATTAAGTCATCAAAACAATAATTTAAAGGGGTAATTAATATATATTGAAATAATGTAAATGCAAGAAAATTAATTTTGAAGCTTAAATATTTATGGAAAATTATAGAAAATTCTCAAATGACTATTGTAAATTGAGTAATGATGCAAAATCTATATTTTAAAAGTATATATGACATTTATAAAAATATGAGGGCAAAATTGGGTATCAACAGCTGCCCCTCTTTACCCGAGAATGATGAAAGAGTTGTCGGGTAAAGAAACAAATGACAAATTTTGACTGAAGTGAGTGAGTAATGATATGTTTTGAAAAACACATGCGGCCGAACCCTGGTTATTGAGTTGCCTAATATCCCTGTTGTTACGGAAAACAGGACGTGTGTAGTTCTGGATCCAACGATGAACGAAATCAATGAAGTTGTTCTAAGAGTGGTTGTGTGTTTCGTAAAAGGATCTTTTGGATGTGATAGTATCGTGAGTAACAGATGATTTCAGGTGGGTCTATGAATGCAAATTGAATCTGACGGATGTAGAAGATAGATATTTGAACGGTTATAGAACAAAGGTTAATCAATTACTGATTATCAGTTACGTTTGAGGTGATCAAAGGATGTGAACATTGTGAAAAGAAACCGGAGCGAGAATCACTCCTTTTTGTTACGGATGTCTTTGGACGATTGGTATGATGCCCTTAGACTATGACGTCCTGGGCCATTAAGTGTATGATAGGGGATTCTCCATGACATGGTGTCCTCGGGCCATGAGGATGGTGCCTCTGGACTATGACGCCTTTGAATAATGATATGCAGTTTCGAATGATCCTCTGGCCATGGCATGATGTCTTCGGGCTATGAGGATTATGCCCCCAGACTATGGAGCCTTCAGACAACATGTCAATTGTTTGATAGAGGAAACAGGTAGTGCTTAGCAATATGTGAGAACGAGACGAGACAAGGTTTAGTATTGTATGAAATGAGGGTGGTTCTTAGCCCGATGCAAAGAGTGGAGACAATGCTAAGACTCATGCAAGGAAAGGCAATGCATAGCCTTGTGCAATAATGAAGGCAATGCAGAGCCTCATGCTATGGTGAGGGCAGTGTTTAACCCTATTCAAGGAGCAGAGACAATGCTTTGTCTCATGCAGGAAAGGCAATTCTTAGCCTTAAGCAATAATAGAGGCAGTGCTTAGCCTCATGCGGGGAATGGAGATGGTGATTAGTCTCATGCATGAAAGGAGATGCTTAGCCTTATGCAATAATGGAGGCATCGCTTAGCCTCATGCAAGGAATGGAGACAGTGCTTACTCTCATGCAATGAAAGGTAGCGCTTAGCCTTTTTTTGTATGAAGGACAGTGTTTAGTCTCATGCAATCATGGAGGCGGTGTCTAGTCTCATGCAAGGAATGGAAACAGTGCTTATTCTCATGTAGGGAAATGCAATGCTTAGCCTTATGCAATAATGGAGGCAGTGCTTAGCCTCATGCAAGGAAGGGAGACATTGTTTTATCTCATGTAAGGAAAAATAATGTTTAGCCTTATGCGGTGATGAGGGCAGTGCTTAGACCTATACAAGAATGAGCAATGATTAAATGTTATGGGCAAAGTATATCTTAGCTTAATGCGTTTGTGTTTGCGTTTAGGGACTTTTGTCGGTGTGAAGATAGTGATCTGGTTGTGTATCCAAAAGAAAATTGAGAGTTCGAAGGGGGGAAGGTTGGTTAGTGCTCTCGATTCATTCCTTTGCCTTTGCTCTTGTCCTGAGGGCCTGTTTGAGTCAACCCGGGTAATGTCTGGCTACTACATAAAAACAAATTGAAAATTTTGTAAAACATGCCTTTGTGATAAATTGTTTATAGAAAACTATAGTTGTTTAAAATATGTGATAATGCATAAGAGCCATTATAATTGTCGAATTGATGACTGTGATACGCCTTTGAGACATTGAAACCTCCTTAACTCGAATTTTTAGGATCCTCCTCAAAGTTCTGCCCTAGTTTAAATGCATACTCCACTTCGGGAAGGATAACGACTTCGGTACCATAAACCAGTAAGTAGGGAGCTGCCCCAGTTGACGTGCGAACAGTAGGACGATACCCAAGAAAAGCAAATGGTAGCTTTTCATGCCATTGCTTGTAGTTGTCCACCATTTTCCTTAATATCTTCTTGATGTTGTTGTTGGCAGCCTCTACGGCTCAATTCATTTGCGTCTTGTATGCGGTAGAGTTCCTGTGCTTGATCTTGAATGTGTCACACACAGCTTTCATCAATTCACTGTTGATATTAGCGGCATTGTCAGTAATGATTCACTCAGGTACACCAAATCGACAGACAATGCGATCCCGGAAAAACTTTTCTACGACTATCTTAGTCACAACCTTATAGGACGCGGCTTCAACCCATTTTGTGAAGTAGTCTATGGCCACCAAAATGAACCTGTGTCCATTAGAAGCAGCGGGGTCAATTGGTCCGATGACATCCATGTCCCAAGCAGAGAAAGGCTAGGGCAAACTTGTTGAACTAAGTTCGTTGGGTAGTACTCGTATCATATCAACATGTATCTAGCATTGGTGAACTATGTGGTGATTAAGTCATCAAAACAATAATTTAAAGGGGTAATTAATATATATTTAAATAATGTAAATGCAAGAAAATTAGTTTTGAAGAAAAAATATTTATGGCAAATAATAGAAAATTCTCAAATGACTATTTTCAATTGAGTAATGATGCAAAAATTATATTTTAAAAGCATATATGACATTTATAAAAATATGAGGACAAAATTGGGTATCAACAGCGGCCCCTCTTTACCCGAGAATGATGAAAGAGTTGTTGGGTAAAGACAAAAATGACCAATTTTGTATGAAGTGAGTGAGGAATGATATGTTTTGAAAAACACATGCGGCCAAACCCTGGTTATTGAGTTGCCTAATATCCCTGGTGTTACGGAAAAAAGGCCGTGTGTAGTTCTGGATCCAACGATGAACGAAACCGATGGAGTTGTTCTAAGAGTGGTCGTGTGTTTCGTAAAAGGATCTTTTGGATGTGATAGTATCCTGAGTAACGGATGATTTCAGGTGGGTCTATGAGTGCAAATTGAATGTAACGGATGTACATGATAGATATTTGAACGGTTATAGAACAAAGGTTAATCAATTACTGATTATCAGTTATGTTTGAGATGATCAAAGGATGTGAACATTGTGAACAGAAACCGGAGCGAGAATCATTCCTATTTGTTACGGATGTCTTTGGACGATTAAGAAGATGCCCTTAGACTGTGACGTTCTGGGCCATGAAGCATATGATAGGGGATTCGCCATGAAATGGTGTCCTCGGGCCATGAGGATGGTGCCTTTGGACTATGACGCCTTTGAATAATGACATGCAGTTTCGAAAGATCCCTTGGCCATGGCATAATGTCTTCGGGCTATGAGGATTATGCCCTCAGACTATGGAGCCTTCGGACAGCATGTCAATCGTTTGATAGAGGAAATAGGTAGTGCTTATAAATATGCGAGAACGAGACGAGACAAGGCCTAGTATTATATGAAATGAGGGCGGTTCTTAGCCCGATGCAAAGAGTGGAGACAATTCTTAGATTCATGCAAGGAAAGGCAATGCTTAGCCTTGTGCAATAATGAAGGCAATGCTCAGCCTCGTGCTATGGTGAGGTCAGTGTTTAACCCTATGCAAGGAGCAGAGACAATGCTTTGTCTCATGCAGGAAAGGCAATTCTTAGCTTTAAGCAATAATGGAGGCAGTGCTTAGCCTCATGCGAGGAATGGAGATGGTGATTAGTCTCATGCAAGAAAGGAGATGCTTAGCCTTATGCAATAATGGAGGCATCGCTTAGCCTCATGCAAGGAATTGAGACAGTGCTTACTCTCATGCAATGAAAGGTAGCGCTTAGACTTTTTTTGTATGAAGGACAGTATTTAGTCTCATGCAATCATAGAGGCGGTGTCTAGCCTCATGCAAGGAATGGAAACAGTGCTTAGTCTCATGCAGGGAAATGCAATGCTTAGCCTTATGCAATAATGGAGGAAGTGCTTAGCCTATGCAAGGAAGGGAGACATTGTTTTATCTCATGTAAGGAAACTTAATGTTTGGCCTTAAGCGGTGATGAGGGCAGTGCTTAGCCCTATGCAAGAATGAGCAATGATTAAATGTTATGGGCAAAGTATATCTTTGCTTAATGCGTTTGCGTTTGCGTTTGTGTTTGGGGACTTTTGTCGGTGTGAAGATAGTGAACTTGTTGTGTATATATTTGCGGACATTCCTGTTATATCCATTATACATATATCCAAAGGATAATTGTGAGTTCGGAGGGGGGAAGGTGGGTTATGCTCTCGATTCATTCCTTTGCCTTTGTTCTTGTCCTGAGGGCCTGTTTGAGTCACCCCGGGTAATGTCTGGCTACTATATAAAAACAAATTGAAAATTTTGTAAAACATGCCTTTGTGATAAATTGTTTATAGAAAACTGTAGTTGTTTAAAATATGAGATAATGCATAAGAGCCATTATATTTGTCGAATTGATGACTGTGATACGCCTTTGAGACATTTAAACCTCCTTAACTCGAATTTTTAGGATCCTCCTCAAAGTTCTGCCCTAGTTTAAATGCATACTCCACTTCAGCAAGGATAACGACTAAGGTACCATAAACCAGTTAGTACGGAGTTGCCCCAGTAGACGTGCGAACAGTAGTACGATACCCAAGAAAAGCAAATGGTAGCTTTTTATGCCATTTCTTGTAGTTGTCCACCATTTTCCATAATATCTTTTTGATGTTCTTGTTGGCAGCCTCTACGGCTCCATTCATTTGCGGCTTGTATGCGGTAGAGTTCCTATGCTTGATCTTGAATGTGTCACACACAGCTTTCATCAATTCACTGTTGATATTGGCGGCATTGTCCGTAATGATTCACTCAGGTACTCCAAATCGATAGACAATGCGATCCCGGACAAAATTTTCTACGACTTTCTTAATCACAGCCTTATAGGACGCGGCTTCAACCCATTTTGTGAAGTAGTCTATGGCCACCAAAATGAACCTGTGTCCATTAGAAGCACCGAGTTCAATTGGTCTGATGACATCAATGTCCCAAGTAGAGAAAGGCCAGGGCAAACTCATTGCACTAAGTTCGTTGGGCAGTACTCATATCATATCAACATGTATCTGGCATTGGTGAACTGTGTGGTGATTAAGTCATCAAAACAATAATTTAAAGGGGTAATTAATATATATTTAAATAATGTAAATGCAAGAAAATTAATTTTGAAGCTTAAAAATTTATGGCAAATTATAGACAATTCTCAAATGACTATTGTAAATTGAGTAATGATGCAAAAATTATATTTTAAAAGCATATATGACATTTATAAAAATATGAGGGAAAAATTTGGTATCCACAGCTGCCCCTTTTTACCTGAGAATGATGAAAGAGTTGTCGGGTAAAGAAAAAAATGACCAATTTTGTCCGAAGTAAGTGAGGAATTATATGTTTTGAAAAAAGCATGCAGCCAAACCCTGGTTATTGAGTTGCCTAATATCCCTGGTGTTATGGAAAACAGGCCGTGTGTAGTTCTGGATCCAATGACGAACAAAACCGATGGAGTTGTTCTAAGAGTGGTCGTGTGTTTCGAAAGAGGATCTTTTGTATGTGATAGTATCGTGAGTAACAAATGATTTCACGTGGGTCTATGAATGCAAATTGAATGTGACAGATGTACAAGATAGATATTTGAACGGTTATGGACAAAGGTTAATCAATTACTGATTATCAGTTACCTTTGAGGTGATCAAAGGATGTGAACATTGTGAATAGAAACCGGAGCGAGAATCACTCCTTTTTGTTACGGATGTCTTTGGACGATGAGGATGATGCCCTTAGACTGTGATGTCCTTGGCCATGAAGCGTATGATATGGGATTCTCCATGAAATGGTGTCCTCGCACCATGAGGATGGTTCCTCTGGACTAAGACGCCTTTGAATAAGGATATGCAGTTTCGAAAGATCCTCTGGCCATGGCATGATGTCTTCGGGCTATGAGGATTATACCCTCAGACTATGGTGCCTTCGGACAACATGTCAATCGTTTGATAGAGGAAACATGTAGTGCTTAGCAATATGCGAGAACGAGGCGAGACAAGGCTTAGTATTGTATGAAATGAGAGCAGTTCTTAGACCCATGCAAAGAGTGGAGACAGTGCTTAGACTCATGCAAGGAAAGGCAATGCTTAGCCTTGTGCAATAATGAAGGCAATGCTCAGCCTCGTGCTATGGTGAGGGCAGTGTTTAACCCTATGCAAGGAGCACAGACAATACTTTGTCTCATGCAGGAAAGGCAATTCTTAGCCCTAAGCAATAATGGAGGCAGTGCTTAGCCTCATGAGAGGAATGGAGATGGTGATTAGTCTCATGCAAGAAAGGCGATGCTTAGCCTTATGCATTAATGGAGGCAGCGCTTAGCCTCATGCAAAGAATGGAGACAGTGCTTACTCTCATGCAATGAAAGGTGGCGCTTAGCCTTTTTTTGTATGAAGGACAGTGTTTAGTTCATGCAATCATGGAGGCGATGCCTAGCCTCATGCAAGGAATGGAGACAGTGCTTCGTCTCATACAGGGAAATGCAATGCTTAGCCTTATGCAATAATGAAGGCAGTGCTTTGCCTCATGCAAGGAAGGGAGACATTGCTTTATCTCATGTAAGGAAAAACAATGTTTAGCCTTATGCGGTGATGAGGGCAGTGTTTAGCCCTATGGAAGAATGAGCAATGATTAAATATGATGGGCAAAGTATATCTTAGCTTAATGCGTTTGCGTTTGGCGACTTTTGTCGGTGTGGAGATAGTGATCTTGTTGTGTATATATTTGCGGACATTCCTGTTATATCGATTATGCATGTATCCAAAGGAACATTGTGAGTTAGGAGGGGGGAAGGTTGGTTAGTGCTCGCGATTCATTCCTTTCCCTTTGATCTTGTCCTGAGGGCCTGTTTGAGTCACCCCGGGTAATGTCTCGCTACTATATAAAAACAAATTGAAAATTTTGAAAAACATGCATTTGTGATAAATGGTTTATAGAAAACTGCAGTGAGTTAAAATATGTGATAATTCATTAGAGCCAATATATTTGTCGAATGGATGACTGTAATACGTTTTTGAGACATTGAAACCTCCTTGACTCGAATTTTGAGGATCCTCCTCAAAGTTCTGCCCTAGTTTAAATGCATACTCCACTTCGGCAAGGATAACGACTTCGGTACCATAAACCAGTAAGTAGGGAGTTGCCCCAGTTGACATGCAAACAGTAGTGCGATACCCAAGCAAAGGAAATGGTAGCTTTTCATGCCATTGCTTGTAGCTTTCCACCATTTTCCTTAATATCTTCTTGATGTCCTTGTTGGCAACCTCTACGGCTCCATTCATTTGTGGCTTGTATGCTGCAGAGTTCCTATGCTTGATCTTGAATGTGTCACACACAGCTTTCATTAATTTACTGTTGATATTGGCAGCATTGTTAGTAATGATTCACTCAGGTACTCCAAATCGACAGACAATGCGATCCCGGACAAAATGTTCTACGACTTTCTTAGTCACAGCCTTATAGGACACGGCTTCAACCCATTTTGTGAAGTAGTCTATGGCCACCAAAATGAACCTGTGTCCATTAGAAGTAGCGGGTTCAATTGGTCCGGTGACATCCATGCCCCAAGCAGAGAAAGGCTAGGCAAACTCGTTGCACTGAGTACGTTCAGCGGTACTCGTATCATATCAATATGTATCTAGCATTGGTGACACTTTTGAGCATATTTGATGAAGTCTATTTCCATAGTAATCCAGAAATACCTTGCTCTTGATATCTTCTTGGCCAAAATGAAACCATTCATGTGAGGTCCGCAAGNGTTATATCGATTATGCATGTATCCAAAGGAACATTGTGAGTTAGGAGGGGGGAAGGTTGGTTAGTGCTCGCGATTCATTCCTTTCCCTTTGATCTTGTCCTGAGGGCCTGTTTGAGTCACCCCGGGTAATGTCTCGCTACTATATAAAAACAAATTGAAAATTTTGAAAAACATGCATTTGTGATAAATGGTTTATAGAAAACTGCAGTGAGTTAAAATATGTGATAATTCATTAGAGCCAATATATTTGTCGAATGGATGACTGTAATACGTTTTTGAGACATTGAAACCTCCTTGACTCGAATTTTGAGGATCCTCCTCAAAGTTCTGCCCTAGTTTAAATGCATACTCCACTTCGGCAAGGATAACGACTTCGGTACCATAAACCAGTAAGTAGGGAGTTGCCCCAGTTGACATGTGAACAGTAGCGCTACAACCAACTAAAGCAGATGGTAGCTTTTCATGCCATTGCTTGTAGTTGTCCACCATTTCCCTTAATATCTTCTTGATGTTCTTGTTGGCAGCCTCTACGGCTCCATTCATTTGCGGCTTGTATGCTATAGCGTTCCTATGCTTGATCTTGAATGTGTCACACAGCTTTCATCAATTCACTGTTGATATTGGTGACATTGTCAGTAATGATTCACTCAGGTACTCCAAATCGATAGACAATGCGATCCCGGACAAACTTTCTATGACTTTCTTAGTCACAGCCTTATAGGATGCGACTTTAACCCATTTTGTGAAGTAGTCCATGGCAACCAAAATGAACCTGTGTCCATTAGAAGCAGCGGGTTCAATTGGTCCGATGACATCCATGCCCCAAGCAGAGAAAGGCTAGGGCAAACTTGTTGCACTGAGTTCGTTGGGCGGTACTCATATCATATCAACATGTATTTTGCATTGGTGACACTTTTGAGCATATTTGATGAAGTCTATTTCCATAGTCATCTAGAAATTCCCTGCTCTTGATATTTTCTTAGCCAAAATTAAACCGTTCATGTGAGGTCCGCAAGTTTCGGTATGTATTTCTTCAAGCAATCTAGATACCTGATTGGTATTGACATATCATAGTAATCCCAAATCAGGGGTCCTTCTATACAGAATTTTTCCGCTTTAAAAGTAATGATTGGCCAATCATCGTAGTGTGCACTTCTGAGTGTGTGTAGCATTCTCTGGATGTTCTCCCTTTTCCACGTACGGATGTTCGTCAAACGCTTCTTCAACATGAGCACAATAAGTTTGCTACTTATGAATTCCTATTGGGATATGATCGATGAAATTATTGTCTGGATGTTGTATTATGGAAGACAAGGTGGCTAATGTGTCTACAAATGCATTCTGAATCCTTGGAACATGTTTGAATTCTATCTTCGTGAATCTCTTGATCAACTCTTGTACACAATGCAAGCATGGAAATATATTGGTATTCTAAGTAGCCCATTCTCCTAGAACCTGGTGCACCAATAGATCTAAATATCTGAGTACCAGAAACTCCTGAATGTTCATGTCGACGGCCAACCTGAGTCTCAAGATGCAGGCCTCGTATTTTGCCATATGTTTGGTGCACGGGAACCTCAGTTTTGCAGATACCAGGTAATGTTGACCGGTTTATGATACTAAGACAACTCTAATGCCCAATCCCTTGAAGTTTGCTGCTGTCGAAGAACATCCTCCAACTGTCGTATGCATTGGTAATATCTTCTTCTACAAAAGATACCTCTTCGACGGGAAAATATATCTTTAGTGGTTCGTATTCTCCATTTACGGGATTTTCTGCCAAGTGATCAGCCAATGCTTGCCCTTTGACTTCCTTCTGAGTTACATAAATGGTGTCGAATTAACTCAGCAATATCTGCCACTTTGCTAACTTACCCGTAGTCATGGGCTTCTGAAATATGTATTTTAGTGGAAGCATCATTGATATGAGTTATGTAGTGTACGCACAGAAATAATGTCTCAACTTCTGGGCTATCCATGTCAAACCACAGCAGGTGCGTTCCAATAATGAGTACCGGGCTTCGTAAGGCATGAACTTCTTGCTCAGATAATATATCGCTTGCTCATTCCTTCTATTTTTATCATGTTGTCCCACAACCAACCAATNCCATTCAACACAGATAGATAAAGTAATAGTGGTCTTCCTCATTCTGGTGGGACCAACACGGGCGGTTTAGATAAATACTCCTTGATTTTGTCGAAGGCTTTCTTCCATTCTTCAGTCCAGTTTGTTTCAGCATCCTTACTCAGCATTTTGAAGATTGGCTCACATATCACCGTTGATTGTGCTATAAAACGGCTGATATAATTGAGGCACCCTAGAAAACTCATCACATCTTTCTTATTCTTTGGAAGTGGCAAGTCCTGGATAACTTTGGTTTTTGACGGGTGTAGCTCAATTTCTCGGCGTATGGCGATGAAACCTAACAATTGTCCAGCAGGGACTCCGAAGGCACATTTTGCAGGGTTCAACTTCAATAAATGTGATCTTTTTGGCATCCTCTTCATCCATACAAGTCTGATGGTATCCTATGACAGACATAACTTTCCTGAAGAAAAACACTACTAGGCAGACATAGCTTCCCATAAATCCAAACATCATTCGATGATCATTAATCAGGTTTAGTTTCAAGCCAGTAACATAATGTACCACATAGCAAAAGTCAGAATTAGCGCAGGTTTGAAATAACATGATATAAAACACCCAAAGAAATGGACACAATTAGAAATTAATAAAATTACGAGAGTGTAGGGTACTAACCAATTTCAAACAAACTAAACAAAGGATGAAGAACTCAAAAATCTCAAGAATAGCTATGATTATTGAAGACCAATAAAACCCCAAATCCCTAGTTCTTCAAAGTTCACAAAAGCCTCGAAATTGACCCCGAATAGTGCTTGCAGTGGAGGAAGGTGAACAAAATCCGGTGGCCTTGGCTTTCAGCTGGCCAAGAGCTCAATTTCAGAATAGAATAGAATAAATGAGAGTGAGAGAATAGTTCTTAAGTTGATTAAGGTCTGTCTTAGGGAAATTGGGGAGGGGTTATGTAGTGGTAGAAATCGAACAAGCAAATGGGGCTAGGGTTTG